>CAAKHC010006064.1:45620-65160 GCA_901007825.1 Macroramphosus scolopax | reverse complement strand
TTTTTTTTTTAAACCGGGGGGGGGGGGGGGGGGGGGGGGGGGGGGGGGCTACGATAATAATACATTACTCAATAGGACAACATAAATCAGTCCTAATGTCATGCTGCAATGCTTTTAAATTACAATCTCATCCCAAAACACACACATGTTGTCTCCTCCTGTTGAGTTGGCATCAGAAAAAACAACTTTCTTATGTTTCCTTCTTGTAGCATGACCGCTAATGTGTCTGGTGAGATGTAGAAATGTTGCAGGACCGTCCATGTACAACAAGAATAAGCATTTTTCTGGCAATAAAAACTAAGTAAACCTTGTGGCACAATGAGAATCTGCCTAAAACAACTGCTCCCAAACCAAATCTGGTCCAGCTTCGATTAGCGCTCACCGTCTTCGTCGGTTATGAACTCAATACTTATTGTTTACAAATACGTCATGTTACCTCTGATTGGTTATCTGCAAAGATCCCTGAACTTGATGACTGACAACCTATAACCACCTTCTCAAGCTGCCCGATCAGCTCGATTGATCCGGCAGTTCTTTACAGGTTCTTCAAAAGGCCCCTGTACTCGTATCGATCGTCCCCTCGGGGTTTTCATAAATCAGAGTCTCGGGGAGAAGGAATTATATAACAAACAGCTACAGGATTAAAGGTTGACCCGGAGGCCGGAGTTGACTGACTTTAAAACTATAATCTGGAGGCGCCGTCGGGGTCGGCTCCTCAATTGAAAAATCGAAAGATGCACCGTGAGGAAATGAGGGAATCGGTACGGAGGGATTGGGCTATCTAAGTAGAAAATTACACTATTGATTTTCGTTAAAGCCTTTGCCACATGAGAGTGGATTTATCTACAGGAATTCTTTAGGTCCGTCTGCGCTTTCCTCAGTCTGTCTCCGTCTTTGTTCCTCACCGTCCCCCTCAATTGCCGTCCAATAAAGCCACACAGGTGGACGATACGTCCAGAACCCCTCCTGTCGTACAGTGTTATCAGATTATAGGTTTGAAGTTATCAAAGGCTTTGTCTTGTCCTACATTCCTTTCATGCTTTTGAGGGACTATTTTCTGTGATCTTTCCCACCTCCGCGTCCGGCGTCGTGTTTCCATCCTTTATGAAACCTCCCTCGTCGCCGGGCGTGAATGATGTGACGGTGCCGAAGAAAGGTCCGCTCATACGACCGGCGGAGTCCGAAACCGGATCTCACCGTGTCACAGACAAGACACATTACAGTCTTGAAATGTCTTCATTGTGGGTTTCGGAGAGATTATCATCAAAGACTTTCTGCAAACACAATGTTCTCCCTGTATTTTCTGCCTCTTTTAAAGCCGATATCAGTTTCAGAGCTGCTTGTGGGGCTCTGACCTCCCGCTGGAGGGACGGTTGCACCTGAGTTTGTGGTGAAATATATGAATCAGGAACCGATGTTTCATCTCGGGTTAGATGTTTCGGACAGATAGATAACGGTCTTTTATGTACCGAACCTCCGACCCTTTAACCTCTCGCAAAGTGTTTCCTCACCGGACTTCAAATACCGATAATTGAACCTAAGCCAAACTGAAAGCTTCTTCTTAAGCGGAATGATGAAACGACGACCTCCTGACCTTTAGGTTCTTCAAGCAGCTCTGTTTTTACTTTTGCAGCAGGATGTAAGTCATGATGTCAGGCACGGGGTGCATACAGGTAACACACCAGTAATCCCAGCATTGAGGCAGCCCTTGGTTGTAGGTATTGAGAGGAAAAGCGAGGTAAACAGAAGCTACCGGGCGGGGAATCAATGGCTAGTTGGACAGAAGGCCGATGCAATCAGGGAGGCAAATGAAGCGGACTTAAAGTCTGCTGAGCCAGCAGCGGTGCAGAGACAGTGACATTTGGAGCTGAATGCCTTCGACCTGTCCTCTGGGCAGCAAACACTCTCCTGCAAACACAACAGAGCTTCGTGCATCACACGCAGTCGTTTTCTCCCACGGTTCTATCACACGCACATACACTTTAATTTATCAATAAAAGCCTCGGAGACAGAGATGGATGATTCAATTTTTTATTTCAATGGGAAAACGGCATCAGCGGGAAAATACGTTCTTCTTTTTTTTTAAATGTTGTGTTCAGGGAACTGCTGGTAAAGCAGAAGAAAACAGGTATTTGCAAGATGAGGTCATTTGGATTGTGTCATCGAACCATTTGTGTATATACGAACGGCTGAATGCAGGGTTACTGTTGGAGCCCGGAAGCCCTCCGGGCATTGAATTTACTTTTAAGAAATTGTCATACATGTAGGAAACACTTTCAAGGAATGACTCAGTCCATATGTGCTGTTGAGAGTGTGTGTGTGAGAGAGACAGACAACGTTAGCAGTAGCGATATAGCGATGGATCAAGAGGTGCAGTTCGTCTGCAGGCACATGCTGCAACTCCCTCCAGACCCGAGCCAAGCTCCCGTGTTTTGCTGATTAAAAGTGAAAGAGGCTATCGGCGACTTTGTCCCTCTTCTGTTTAAGGTTGACCAGGCTTTCGACAAGCCGCTCCTCTGAGGTACCCACCCGTTGCTCCGCCGCCGCACCTCCCTGCTTTCATGTAAAAATCTGTGTTTATCTATGCAAAATCTCAACGTCGGACCTTGACAGCGTGAATCGAATCACACGAGCCTCAAACTGTCAGTTGTGTTTGTTAGCTTTCACTTAAGGGTGGTCCAGGCGAACGCGGTGATGTCAGTACTTTTCATTCATTTCCAATGAAAGCACGGCGTGTTGTGGTCACGGCGGAACCACAGACAGTCGTGGTTACCATAAAACAAGTCAAAGACTAAACAGGTCCTGGATGGCCAACGCCGGGCAGGCTGCTCTGGTTTGGAATAACACAGGTCTGTTTTTCTTTGGGAAGTCTCCGCCGGCTGGCCGACGTGCTGCCACGCTGTTTTCCTGCTCAGGCTCAGTCGAGGTCCCTGTCCGCCGCTCCATTGTGTACACAGCTTCATCTGTGAGCACAGTTTGAAGGTTTCATGAGCTGTGTGAACACTGCACAGGGTGTGTGTGACCTTTTAAAAATTTGCATGTGCAGGAGAAATATACACATGCATGTGTGTGTGTGTGTGTGTGTGTGTGTGTGTATGCATGTGTGTGTGTGTGTGTGTGTGTGTGTGTGTGCGGCCCTACCTTGACCCCGTGCAGGAAGAGTCATTGTTGTTTTGACATTTTCCTGCAGGATTTTTTTTTAATTTATGTTTTTTTTTAAGCCAGATAACCTATAGTGATACTGACAATCTGACTCTAAATTTAACTTGTTTCCTTCACACTTGACACTTTGACCCAAAGCAATCGGGAGTTGCCAGGAGCTTTGGACGATGTCCTAAATCATGCTGCTGAAGAGGATGTTGAAGAAAAAAAAAGCAGTGAAGGTCAGTTTGGTGTCGATTTTGACGTTTGTGTGATTTTAACTTTTGAAGCTCGCCCTGAATCAGAAAGTCATGTCAACTTATTATCTTTAAGTTGAGTTAACTTAATAAAACGAAGGCTCTTTTAGCAGTTATGTGTATTCAAATAACACGAGTATCTTTCTGCATTGAAAAGTAAAATGTGTGTGTCAGAGAGAGCGATTGTGTGTTTGTGCATGAAAGGTCAGTCGACCGAACGGGCGGTGGGAATGCACATTGTGATAACGCCACTCAGGTCAAAGGGAGGGAGGCGAACGCTGCTGGTTTGGACATCCGGCTACGACGACTTCGCTCAGCAGCGACTCATCTGACGGCCGTATTCGTATCTGAACACACAAGCACGAGAACGTCTGACAGACACAGAAGAATATAAACAGTAAGGGGAAGTATTGGGAGGAAAGGGGGGGGGGGGGGGATCTACCCTCTCCTCATAACCTCAAAACTAAACAGTAGGCATGTAAGTGCAAACACAACCAGCAAGGAATGAAGGGCACAGTTCAACCTCCAACCACAGGGTGCGACGCGTTTCTGTTTCCTTTATGATTACTGACTTTCTGCTAACGGACGCCACCTCCCCCCACAAGGAGGATATTGAAGCTCGGAGCCCCCGCGGTTATCCCAAATAGAAATATATGTTGATCGACGACGGCGGACCTCGTCTGAAGTCTAACCAGATTCCAAGTAGACAGATTAGATTAAGAAATATCCAAAATACTGTATAAAACTAAGCTAAAATCGCCTGCGGCGCTTTGAAATATTGGTTTTACCCAAACGTCTCTTTCCACACAGAGGGGGAAGTGTTTGGTAGAAGAACTGAAGGATGAGACGAGTTCCAGACCTTCAGATTTCCTCTGTCCTCGTTTGATTCTTGCAACAGATTCTGTTGCAGAAGCACAGAAACACGCAATCGGGGGCACAAACTTTGTTTTCCAAAGTCAAAGTTTGACTTTGGAAACTCTGATTTTGTTTCTGGATCTCGGTTCGCTCCTGATTTTTTCTTCCAAGTGTTTCATCACCGTGTTCAGCTTGTCTGTTGTTCATATTTTGTTTCGGGTTTTTTGCTCCAGCGTCGTCGGGTCAGCCGCTCGTCCTCCTCGGCTCTCGCCCCGGATGATCAGAGGTCTCTGATTTGTGCCGCTTCGTTCTCAATCAGCTCTGATTCGTCTGGCTGATGTCGCTCCTCAGACACCCAGGTGGTTCTCATCAGTCCCATAAGAGGGAGTTTACTGCTCACCTAAACCTTTTCCATACGTAGAGGTGCCCTTTTCCCCCCCCCGGCTCAGGTTTCAGCTCACTGGCGCTGATGAAACCTCGGACAGAGAGCTCCTTTTGAGATCAGGAGGTTTGTAGAGGTAGAAGAAGGATCTGTGTGCTTCAAATGAAACTGTGAAGCTCAGGAAACTTTAACTACACCAGTGAAGGCACCTCAACTTAGAGAATCTATGGATCAAATCCCAGCATGCTCGTCTGCCCAAATATAACATCTGTATACCATAAAATGTGCAACTTAAGCTGATTTACTAAGAACGTAGTCAGCTTTTCTCCAAAAAACTGAAAGCAGTTTTTTTATTTTTAGGCCGTCGACACATGTTGTTGTTCAGTCTTGTAATTTCAATGCCAACGATCTGACGTATAAGACGGGTGAGCTGATGCCAAAACAAAGTGGTTAGCACAGATAGTTCTTACTGTATATCCAAAACAAAATCTGGTGCGTGACGACGATCCCCAAAAATGAACTTAACCTCTGACTTCCTATCGGATGAATATCAACATACATCACATATTTTTCTCTCTTCTAACACAGCAGTTGAGCTCTCTCGTGATATCTTGACGTATTCCATCATATTAGGTCTTCTCCTGTTCGATACAACATCACACATAAGTCAGATTTACATTAGCATGATATTCAACACCGCTTCATTCACGCTCCCTCTGTTATACATCCTGACACGTGTTATAATGGTTAGCAGACACCTGTCAATAAACTTCACAGGGGCCACTGGCCGAGGCCTCAAACAATTACACAGCCTGGCTTCATTCACGCCTCGCTGTTTAACGGCCCTCGGCCCCACTTTTTAGGAAAATGAATCCTTTTCATTGGTGCACCTGGAGCTGTTTTTTTTTTTTTTTTTTTTATTTGGCGCTGCTGGAAGAATTCAAGGTGCAAGGAGAGCGGACGTTTGCGGTGCCGCGGCGGAATGAGTCTCCTGGCTTGTATTGTTGTGAGGAAAGCCAGAGCTCGTTCATTACGTCCCCGGACAGAAAGTATTCGGGTTGTTACACCGTCGGGCTCGGCAGCGCTGAAGGGCCTGGATACTGTTGGACCGCTGCTGAAGGGCCGTCCAGTATTTTTGGATACAATCTCTTAACGTTTCCACATCACAATACATTTTTTTTTCTTTTTCTTCAGTTTACAGATTTAATTCGTTCTTCTAATCGCACCAAAAAACATCTTCCCCGACCACAAGCTCTTAAAAAGAAACCGCTCGCCAAGGAACGGCTTGAAACAAGCGCTCACACAAAAACACACACATCTGGTTTCAGTTTTCAGATGCCTCTCCTTTATATATTTATCCCGTTCATCCTCACACACACACACACACACACACACACACACACACACACACACACACACAATAGTCTTTTCATCCCCTCTAAATCTGGTCCTGCTCAACCGCAGCCACCACATCCAAATGGGCCAATGAATCGCAACATGTCATCAGCATAATTAAGCCATTTAGGAAGTTCGGAGCGATTTTCGTTCGTCCGTCGGTTCGGAGAATGTGTCACGCGTTTCATACCGTTTCCCTCATATACAGATCAGGTATAAAGTATTTTTAGTTGCCCTAAATGAAAGGGGAGGAAGATCATCTTCGGCGGCCATGACGGCTCGCGGGAGACAGTTAACCATCAATCACGGTGCCGTCGGTGTGAAGGTGGCCTGGGGTTGATTCTTGTACAGAGAATCTGTCAGTGACATAAGATACCTCTATCGGCCACAAGCTGCGACGTGATGAGAGATCGTATTGGCCCTAATGGGGTTCATGTTCTGAAATGTAATGCACGGTCATTGACTGTCATTATGCCCTTGGAAAGCCAGTAAACGGGTGTTGGACACGTCCCATTATATGTCAGCGCCGCCTGTTCCCTCCACATAAATACATTAAATGATTCTGCACTGTAGCAACCAGTAAATAAACAATGACGACACATGCTTTTACTTTAGGTGATGCTCCAAATATCCTGTCAGCACAACCACAACCAGCTTTTTTTTCCCCTCCTCGTTCATTTTCCACCTGACGTTTAACTGCCGCCGCTGGAATGTACACTCGGAGGAGCGCACACAGCGATCACCTGCTCCCAAAGTATCTTCCTGTGAGTGTTTATAGTCCCAGCGAAGGGAATTGACAGATCCCACTTCTATTTTTTCTTGCCCTCGGCGCAGGGCATTCCACAGCTCCTCATAGGTGTTGGCTAATTAGTCACCTGACCTTTTGAGGTCAAAGGTCGCCGGTGCGCCCAGCCTCGGGGGAACCCGGTGATATTTTAAGGAGTTTTGATTGTGGATACTTAAAACGGAGAAACACCCTCTAGGTGCTGCGGAGCCTCATAACTGCACTACCTGGGTCACATAATGACAGGTGATGGGGATCAAGATGGAGCTTTTCTTTTCTTTGACCCCTGATGCTCTGGTCCCCCCCCAAAAGCACCACGGTAAGGAAAATAGCTTGTAGTTTATTATGCAAAGGGGAAAGGGGGGAGGAAGTCCTTCAAAAAGCCGACCTGAAAGACTCGCTTCAGGCTGCAGTCGGGAATTGCAGCACGTTCTGCTCTTCGACTTCAGAGCCCCGGAGGGACAAAAGAGATAATGGCTCACCGCAGCTCCCACAGACTAATCACAGCCTCTTCTCCTCCTGTAATTGACTTAAAGATAGTGAGTAGTTTACTTAACATGTGAAAATGAAACCCTCTAGCTTAGCGACAGTGATGATATTGGACACACCCTGCAGACCGTGCAGCCTTTTCTTTACATCTATGCAAGCAAGGTTAGGAGGTTTCGGAAGATCATAGTAATGTCTGTTATCTGTTATGGATACAACCCAGCAACCCAACTTGACCTCACCATGTTCACTATTTATTTCGCTCGCACAGAATATTGGAACTGGCCCCTGGCGTTGGATACGCATCCTGAGGTGCAATAAATGATAGTGACAGTCAGTGATCCGAGGCTCTATAATTGATACCACCGGTTTTATTTTTAAAGCCCAAAATCATGAATTTGACCCGCCTCCGTAGACGCTCCCTTCAGAGGAGGAAAGGAAGCACCAAGGAGGGATATAAAGAGACAGGGAGATCAGTAGAAGTAGCAGTATGACGATAAAATACGGTCAATTAGACTGGTGTTCCTTCTGCAGCTGAACATCTGCATTGACAGTTACCCCTACCTACTGTTTATTTCATCAAACAAGTCCTAATATTGTCATACCAGAAGTGTACGGGAACACGATAGGATACCTTTGGATGGAAACCAGACTATAGATTTCAAAGAAACCTCTCACCTCCGGAGACATCGGAGACAGTAAGAGAGAAAACAGGTGTGACGAAGTCGGAACAAAGCCCGCTAACATGGAAACCTCATTTACAAGCCGTGGCCTCGTCATTCTACACCCCGGCCTGCACATCTTCTCCTCTCTGACAGGTGATCTCCTACATGCATAAATGCATAGCTTTCCCCTCCCACTGTATCTTTATTAGCTACTGTCCGTATGGGAAGAGCTCTCAGCCTCTTGCACCCAGTGGGGGTGTTGGAAAAATAATGCAGATGACCTGACGCGCTGTTAAACCAACACCACGTTCACGTGCGGTGCGCGCATGCTGCGAATTACTCACATCTGTCTTGCCGCACGAGGCTTAACCGCGGCGTAATTAAGGTAATTCGGTTATTAAGCGAGATGTAACCTTTGGCTCGCTCGTGAAGTGCTTAGAGAAATAGATAGCAGAGAACAGAACCGCCTCACTGTACCTTTTGCCTGGGCGAGATAGTTCACGACGCTGTGCTGAGACCACAGTTTTGGCGGTGATGATGGTGTGTTCAGTGGGGGGTTAGAGTGGGAGGAAGATAGGAGGAGAAAAAACAACCTCCCGTTTGCCATTGCAGTGCTGCTGCATCCTTGATAAGTGTCCTTGTGTTGTTGCTGCAACCACAGCACTCCTTCTGTTTCAACCGCAGTGCAGTACATTGTTTTTATTTTCCTTCGGTTTGCAGAATGTGTCGTCGCCCCCGTCGTCCCCTCCGTTTTCTGTTCAAAAAGTCCATTGTGTAGAAGTGAGGATGGATTACGGTGAGTCACTGGATGCCGCACACTTGGACTTCCTCTAAACCCCTAAATGAAAGAAAAAAAAAAGGATGACTGAAACGCAGCTTGAAAAGTCTCATTGTTGTATAATGTTACATTTGTTATAGCCGACCACTACTGTTTATAAAACCCTGAAAGGTTCCTCTGGGGAACTCCTCCCGCTGTCTCTGAATCCAGTTATTGCACAGTGAGCACCAGCAGGAGGTTCACAGGAGGTGTAAAGCATCAGGAGGCCACACAGACAGTAATAAGTGTACTCCATCCTGACTGATAGCTTCACTTTATTACCACAGCCAGCCGAGTGCCGAGGTCCCCTTGAGGGACACATACCTATCTGTATGATGGATGGAGATCCCCCCCCGCTTAGTTCACTTTTGGGAAAAGTTTTTAACAACATCATTTGGCCAGAGTGTGAACCATTAAAGTGAAAAGTTCAAACTCTGTCACAAAGATAAGATAGTTAGGGTCGGGGGAAGTTACGGAGGGTGATTTGTTTCCTCTCCGTCTGCCGAGGATTCGAGTGAATGAGCTCCGCTGTGCACCGAGGCCGAGCGGCGAGGAAGCCGGGGAGAGTGTGAAAGTAAGTTGAAGGTGCTAAGTTGTCAACCAGCCATCAGGCAGCAGGGTGGATGTAATGAGGTGTGTGTGTGTGAGGGGGCTTGTTTTCCTATAGTTGTGGGGTCCTTAAACCAGGAGCGTGTGGAGTCCGACTGCCTTGTGGGGACCTCAGACGTTTAAATGTTTTTTAAGGGGTTAAAACTCGACTTAAGGGTGATGCTTAAGATAAGGGTCTTAATGCATATTGTAGAACTGGGATGTATGTTTGTGTACACGGACTCCTCATGACCTGAGCGGTAATTTAAGAACACCGAACACGCCTGACGTCTGTACCGGGGCTTTGTTAGCTCCCTGATTCCTACAAATACACAATCAATAAAACACGTCACTCTAAACTTCACTTCCTGTCTGTTTACAGTGGCCAGCTGTGTAGAACATCGATACCATAAAGGCTCTTTGGATCGTATCGAAGTCCTTGAATAAAAGGGCACCGCCGGTGCCGGAGTGCATCTTTTGCATATGAACACCGCAGAATGTTTTGAAACATGACTTATGGATTCCTCCGGGGCCGCAGGGTTTATAAAAGTCAGGCGCTGATGGATGGCGGCGTTTGGCTTTAAAAAAAAAAACATGCCAGGCTTGTCTGATGGATGTTCAGCTTGGGTAACATGTCGGTATCGACAGGCGGGGATTGAGGGGATGCTGCTAAAACATGCACGCGTATTGATCGGTTGACACAGACGGAGTGTGCGGGGGTCAGGGCGGGGGGGCCCTCGGGGGGCCGTCGATGTTCGGACGTGAATGTCAACCAAGGTTGGATTCCGGTCGTTCTGCAACACGTGTGTTTGGATGGAGCTCATGCCATTTTGCAAACTCGATGAGCTTCTTTGGTCAATGCCAAAATGAATTAGTGCAACAGATGTAATTGCAGATCATCAGACGGAAATCAGCTGTTCGAGGTGATTAAACGAACAAAACCAGAGGGGAATGTTTCTCATTAACTGGCCCCCGATGACGGCAGACACCTCGGATTGTTCCTTGACTCTGCACTTCACGTTGGAATGGACACGCCGTCCGTCAGTCGGACGCTTGACATTTCAATAAGCTTCCAGTCTCCTGTTGCCACAGGGCGTGCAACACATGGGACGACCTGTCTCAACCAGCCTTCACTATCAAGGTCTCAATCCCCGTCTGGTGTCCATTTCCCCCCTCGATATTTGCTCCATAATTGCTAACAGAGTAATATCTTTGTCGCTGATGTTAGTTTTCTCGCTATAAATCTTATCTGGACGATCCTCCAGGGGGCGCCGTCATTTGATCCCGGTGATGTCACGGCCTGTGATGTTGTCGGCCGAAAGCGAAGGTTAATGCACTTCCCGTTGAATTCACTTCCTGTTTGGACGGTACACGCGACATGCTGCGGTGGTTTTGGATAATATTGTGACAGTTCCATTGATCACGTTGATTCAATTTGGATGAAGGAGAACTTGAAACACTTTCAAGGTGATTTCCTCCCCGCACGTCTCAAACCTGGACATGTCATAGAGAGAGAGACAGTGCAGCCTACCTCCGTCACCCTCACACCTGCCCCCCCCCTCCGCTGTAGAGAGGACGGGTTCGAAAGGAGAGAAGAGAGCAACAGTGGATTAGATGTCGTCATGGCTGTCCGACAGTAAATTAAAACAAGGAGCAATTTCCTGAGGCGCAATTAGCAGAAAATTGGTCCTGTCTGTCGGAGTGACTCCCTCGGGAGGAGGGAGGGGTCGAGTTTGCCGAGAGAAAGTAAGACAGGACGTAAACTCGGCACAGATTGTCAGTGTGTGCGAGAGGCAGCGTGAGACGAAACAATGTTAAAGTCTCGGTCAGGAAATAGACTGCAGCGGTGACGATGATAACATGAGCGATGCAGGAACAGATTTTTTATTTTGATTTGAGATCTGTTGCCCGTCTGAACATAAGGACGAGGTCTGAAACTGCGTCTGTATTTATGTACTATTAACTAAAAAACATTTAAAGCAACACCAGATGTTATCAGCACGAGGACGGTCGGGGTGATCGGGAATCTGCTGAGCTGCGATGAAGCTGTTATGGAGAATTGATAACAGAGGCGGCAGCAGCGTGATGGATGTGAGTTTTTGGACGAGGTCCAGCGCCTCTACAAGCTCTACTCTGCATGTGCACACCTCAATCGATAGACACACATTTTGCCTCCCCCCCCCCCGAGCGCTTTGACTATTGACGACGGTGATGATGGACTTGGGTGGACTCACGCTGGGAGGGAACTGGGTCAATGTCAGCCCCTGGTTCGGCATCGACCCGTCCCGGGTGCCCATCATCGGTCAGTGGTGATGAAAGCGGCCGATCAATCGCCGGGCAGAATCCTGTCACGACAACAGATCCCATCAGCTCTGCTGGCGTCGCTGACAGGCGGCAGCCATTGATGGAATTGTTGTTTCCAGATCTCGTCATCTATGGAAGCTTCTCTCTCAGCGATGGGCTGATTCAGTGACGACTGTTTTTCTATCAGCGATCTTTACGAAGCCAAAACATGACCTGATGTTGGTTGCCATGGTTACAACCTCGCTAGTGTCAGGCGTATATAGAACTTTAACTTTACAAACTACAGTTTTTTCAGAGTTCAGCATCAAGAGACAAGAATATAGCGTCCGCTCTGAGGACCTGAATCACCCTCTTGGTTCGCTCATCCTCTTCTGTTAAATTAAATAAGTGATGGCCTGTCATTTTCAATGAATTTAATCGAATCACAAAATCATCCTGGAACCTCTCTGGAGCGAGTTGTCCTGATGGTCCTGATGAAGGAAAAACTGAAAATTCAACCTTTTTTTTTGGGCTGTTACTTAAACTCACAGATTTCATTGTACTGAGACATCCTTCCTAATTAATCGAGCACATTTTAAATGTTTGCTGTGTGACTGCAGGACAAACCTCCGGAGGCCCCGAGCCTCTGTGGACCCGACAAAGAGCCCAGGACATGAGGATCCATTATTGTCTGCTCCCCTGTTGTTCCTTGCTGATAAGACTCTCTGTCTTCTCATCCATCTAATTATCTGTCTACCTGCCGGCCTCTGTCCGTCACCACCCTGCTCTATTGTTATTCATTCCAGGCAGGACAAACATGACACGCTGACCTCTGGCCATTAGAAACCTTTAGAGCAAAGAAAACAGGAAAAAAAAAAAAGCGGTGACCCTTTTTTTTTTCACCTGTAGCGCTCAGGGTCATCGAACGCCACTGTTGCAATGCGGCGCGCCATTATATCAGTCTGAAAGGAGAACAATGGCCGGCTCGCTCTCGCCAAGAATCGCGGCCTCGACCCGTCTTCAACTGCGGAGACAAAAGCAAGATAACCCGCAGGGAAACCCGTTGAAAACAGACCCTCCTTTAAACAGCGCTGCACAAGGACGGAGCTCAGAGCTCAGAGCTCTTACTGTGAGCGACAGTCTTCCTTCTCAGGGATGTCAAGCCTTGTATTCTTTTAATTTCTCCTACTTTCGTAGAAGCTCCGGCTCGTAACAATAGGCCCGATTCTCCTGGTGGTTGAGTCGCGGCCGTCCTACTATAGCCGTCCATGCAGAGGAAGGTAATTTCATGGCTCCTTCCTGCAGACACGTATCAGACACAGTGCTCTATTATCAGGCCCTGGGTATTAGGGGTTCGGAGGTGGAGGGGATATTAAGCCCCGCGCGGTGTGTATATGTATGTGTGTAATAAAGAGGGAATGTCGGAGGGTCTTCGGCGGTCTGTCGGTGATGTATCATGTTGCCGGTGCTGCGTGGCTGCTGCCATCACATCGAAGAACAAAGGACTGTTTATGTCGAGCCTGACTGATTTGTTTTTTATTAATGTCTTACCTCCCTTTCTCTCCCAGCGCTCCCATCAGCTTCCAGGCAGCGCTCCCCTTCCCCCGTTTTATTAACTCCAAACGGAGACCACAGTGATTTCTTTAGCATTTGTCTCCCACCCACACACACACACACACACACACACACACACACACATTGTGCAAGGGGCTCTTGCCCAGCTCAGATGGGGCCTCCCTGAAACGTGCCATGTATTCTCCGGCAGGCAGACACCCAAATGAGTTCCTCTTTCTCCCCCCTGAGCCATTTACACAGTGGAAAAGGTTAATTGCTTGAAACACCAGCAGTGTTATTTCAGCTGATTTCCAGAAGGCGGCTGCATTTTGATATTAAGCAGACAAGAGATTACTGTGATGGGTGTGCCACTGGATTATTTGTACACGTGAATGGGACATGGTCTAATTGTTGAAATGACCGAAACAGGAAGGACACGTAAATTGGGCTTTTCCTCTGTTTTGTGTATCTTAGCCACCACACGCTTCGTTCTTACAGTTACGGGGAGGATTCGGATCCTCTCAGCTGTCCTCTCGCCGGTGAGTGATGGGCCCATGTGCAGACACCTGCACTGATCCTTTATGGCCATGCTGAGAACGGTACCGTCTCCCCGTGAAGACTATTAACGTCGTAGCAATGGGTGATCGGTTCTTACAGCTCCGGGTCAGCAGCAGGAGCCCCGACGGAACACTGTTATGTGTCGTCATTGATCCGCCCGGCCGGCTGCCATGTTGGTTTTTCTGCAGCAGGCCGAGGCGGCAAAGCAAGTCCATGACTCTTAAACATATGTGCATATTTCTTTCAATAATATTGTTAATTTACTGCTTTAATTTCATCAGTTTGACAACTTTGCTTGAACTAAATTGTGCATTTCTGCACACGTTTCCTGTGTGTGCATGCAGGTGTGTGTGTGTGTGCGTGTGCTTTGAACGCCGAAACGCATTAGGTGCGTAAGTGGCGTCGGAGAGGCTCACACCGTCAAACAAATTACACAAAGAGAGATGTCGCTTGTGATTGAGCTGGAGAGGCAGAGTTCTTTAAACACGCCGGTGTTCGGGGGAGAGGTGGCGTATTCAAACACATTATGGATAAGAGAGATGGGGGTCACGGAGCAGAATGCATTACGGGCCCGGGAGGGGTTGAGGGAGTGCAACATTTCTAAACACATTACGCCGGGGCGACGACGGCATGCTGGAACATGGTGTTGATGGAAAGCGGAGGGAGAGAGAGAGAGAGAGAGAGAGAGAGAGAGAGAGAGAGAGAGAGAGAGAGAGAGAGAGAGAGAGAGAGAGAGGGTCAAGAGAGTTTCTGTTTTATTTCTGAAGGAGTGTGTGCTTTGTCTGCCCGTTGAGTGCTGACTGAGTTTTGACATCAGCTCAACCAGGGTACACAAACTTACCAGAGTGAGTTTCCTTCAGCATGCGCCGGTGTGTTGGCACACACACACACACACACACACATGCTCTCAGAGACAAACACATACAAGCTGACGCAGACGTGGAAATATGAAGTCGAGATCTGAGGAGCACACCCGGTCTTTGTAGTGTCCAATAAAACCTCTCCCAGAACTCCACTCCTGACCCCGTCGATGAAGCCCGTCATGAAAGATTAAGCTCAGATCCAGCTAAACACTTCAAGACATGTCCCCCCCCCCCCTTACTTTAGCTTGGCACCGTGTCCAGCCCAATTAACCTTACAAGCAGGCCCGTTTTCACAGTACCGACCCCGAAGCGGCAGGGCCACCTCCTCCCTGGCATGTTTCCTTCCTCCTGACAACAGAACACCTTGAACAACGTTGAACCCCAAAGAAAACGCTCCCGTCTCCTCTCGCGCTCCTGTGGCGGCGCTCGGGTCGAACCTTTTCAATTAGCCAGGTTGACTTTGCATGGTTAATTAAGTCTTCATCCTTGACGAGCTGTCTGACTTCTCCTCCAAGCCCCTTACGAGGGGCTTACAGCCCTGCAGGGGCTACTGGCCAGACGGATTGTTGTCCAGCTGGAATAGGATTAGCAGCGCGCCGGGGGCCCGAGGCCCACAGTGCCCGAGCCTTTGTTTGAGCCTGAAGTGTTGAGTTGGACGGGGTGAAGCAGGGAGAGAGGATTGAGGTAATCCCCTCCTCTTCAGGACTGCTCCTCAGAGGATCCAATCCCCAGTAAACCACCGAACGCTGCAGACCACCAACCACCATCGGAGCCACTGTTTACCCCTCACACCACAGCAGGTAGGAGGCTAAACAGGGAGCACCCCCCCACCCCACCACCACCCTGACAGGAATCAATGAATGTCCTGAAGGATAATTTCCAGTGACTGTAATCAAAACATGTTGGTCCCTGACCAAACGTAAGATATAGGAGGATTGAACAGCAGGTCGTCAGACCCACCTAATCCACCGGGATTGTGTTAACACCCGGGACTATTTAATTAGATAACCGATACGTTTGAGACAAAAACAGAATTACATCGATCAGCGTGCCCAAACAAAATAGAATTACAGAGCTGCAAACACTGTGTGCACGTGTGTTGTACACTTTATCTGCTCTCATAATAAAAGACAAGACGATGAAAGAAAACCGGCGTGGCATGCGGTTTGTTCGTAGACACGCCCTCACTGTATACAGATAAAAGGATGACTCAGAAGACACGTCCGTGTAGGTTTTGCTTACATTTTTTCCACTGACAATTGTTATTTCTAGGTAATCCTGCAAAAAAAAAAAAGCGAAGAAGACGAAGACGTGTTAATCGCAAATAGCTTAACTGCGGAGGCTGAACTTGTCAAGTTTTGCAAGATCCTGCACCAAAGAACACATTGAGTCTGCAGCCTTTTTGAAGGATTAAGGGACATAGAAAGCATAATTCTACATATCGTCTGGTTAGCATCGCAAAACCAGCGATCACGTTCACGTGTTGTAACCGGTGTGTGTTTAATAGCTCGTTGCTAATTGGATGATTGTTCCTTGGATAAACATCACATTATTTGTCCTTGTTTTCCTTCCTGATCATATATTATTGAAGATGCAGATGCACTGTAAGACCGGGCTTGTAGCTCGACCTCTCACGGTGCACCTGCGCCTGTGAGTCAGCCGGCAGCGCCGAGCCAACACCAACAGGGCCGTCTTTCATCGCAGTGTGACAGAAGCACACGAGATTAGAGCGGAATCCACCGAAAACAAGCACACTGAGCCGAGGGCTAATCCAGAGCCCAAACATCAGAGGGGACGCGGGAGGACGCTGCTCCATCTATCTATTCAACGGGAAATCCACCGCTAAGAGATGCGCCGCTATTGTCCGACCTCGGCCGGCACCGGAAAAAACAGGGTGTGACGTGTCGCCCGAGGCGAACCACCGCGCCGACGTCAGCTCGGAAACTTGTGATGTTATTGGAGCCAACAACAGCTGCATTTATTCATGTTGGCGGAAAATGTAGCTAATGTAGCTTCGTCCTATAAAGGAGAATAGATCGACGTCTGGCTTCAGTGCAGCCGAAGAAAAATCTGCGCTAATGATGACATCGCACCGTCCTCCCCACCACAGTTTCTTGTCGGCTCTCCCTATTCAAATGCCATTTCATGATGTGATTGAGAATGTGTGCTGCAAGCTTTGCCCGGTTCTCACCAGCAGGACCTTGAGGCGTTTTTTTTTTTTTTAAAGCTGCGTTTCTTGCATCGGTTCTCTGAGACGTCAAGACTGACGGGCCAGAGAAAAGCCTCTGACTGAACAGGAATGAGACTGATCCTTTGCCAGACACTCTCAGCTGGGGGGCCGCCATCCACTTGAATTTTTCCAACAAAGTCCCCGCCCTGTGCGCACCCTCCGCCGTCCGCTCACTGTCCCACCCTCCCTGCATCCATCTCTGGACATGCACTGATAACAGACTTTTGTTTTGTTGTTCAGGCGTTGTGTTTTCTGGACGTTGTGTGCAAATGACTCCATGAGAGATGTGTATCGGCTGCTGCTTTGTCAGCAGTTAAACAGAGGAAGGGAAAAAAAATCCCCATTTGCAGTGGAACAAAACACATGTTTATCCTGATTTATGTTATCTGAATCTTTACACTTGAGATACTTATTCTCCAGCCCCCGGATGGACTCTGTTAGACAGAAAGGACTTACTGGCTGTAACGAGGCCTGTTCTGCAGACTGCTGACACTCCTATTGAGTCAGATCCTTCCACTCCTTCATCGTCATCCTCCCTCGTCTCTCATGGTCTCTTCAAAAGTCGGCGTCATTGTCATTCACCCTGATCTCTGCCCACTTTTTTTCCCCCTCTTTAAAGACATTTATTAGAAGACACTAAAGCGTAATGAGCTGTTTCATTTGCCATCATGAAATCTAATCGCCCCCCTGGACAACGCTCTGAATCTATAATCTGTCCTCTTCGGCGGGACTCTCGGTCCGCAGGCTTTTCCAGGGAAATCAGTCGGAGGAAGAGATTCCTTTACATCTGAAAGGATTTAAACGTGTGGATGATGAGATGTTAGAGGTCAAAGTGTTTCCCGCCCTCGGGGGAAAAGATCGGTTTTGACAGATGCGAGTGGGTCTTCAAAAGAAGTCTCGACGGGATTAGCGAGGTGGAAGTGAGGCAGACCTTTTGCACTGTATTGCACAACCGCAGTGTAGTTTTACGTCTGGACGGGCCTGGGCCAGCAAACTCAATCCTTCTGCAGTGAAATCAGTTCGTTAGAATTCCTGAAAACGGCTGCAAATCCCGCAGAGATTGTGTCCTTAAAGACCTGGAGTGAAGCCTATAGACAGCTAAAGTATCGGATATAACTACTTCATACTGTACAGGCAACATGTTCCCTTCAGTTCCTGGATGCCGGCGCTTCTCGACAAGCGAGTGCGAAAGATAATTGGTCACCTAGGAGGTTTTAATGGAGCTGCTTTGATGGAGTCATTAAGTTGCACCACTTTGCATTTCATCACTTCTGTCTGTCAATTATACTTGATTTACGAGGGATCTGAGGGACGGCGAAATGTGAAGCATCAATCTGTGAGTGGGTGATTGCGCTGGAGAGAGAGAGGAGACGGCGGGATTTATCATTCATTAGCATGGCAGAATGTCCTTCAATTATCCCTTGTCGAATTGGAGTGAGTCATTACTCTTATCGGGGAGCGACCTCCCTCCCAGGTATACAGCGAGAGATCACGTGGGACGTCTATACGAAGGTGCACAACGACTTCACGAGCCCGGGAGAGGTGCAGAGGTGGGACTCATCTCTCACCATCGCGGCCTGTCAGAAGTCTGTATTTACACAGATGGTTGGTATTCACCCAGGGCCCTTTATATGGATGCTTTAAAGCCATCCGAATACAAGGACTTTGTCTGCAAATGACTAATGAACGGAGCATGCATGGCAGTTCTGTTCTCAGGGTTTCACGACACGTTGGCTCATAGAGGCAGTTAAAGGCGACAGACGTGCAGGCAGGCGAGGGCACGAAGGTTTGAAGTTCCCAAGGTTGCATTATTGGAACTGATTATATTGTGCTAATGGCTGTTGCAGAGGTTTTGGGACAATAAATAAAAGAGGCTAATCAGATTATTTTTGGTGTGTTCGGGGGGGTAATGAGAGGTGATGAAGTCGCAGCCATCCATCCTTGATAAAACACAGAGGAAGTGTTCACACAGCTGGGCCGAATCAATGTGAGAAACAAACAGCGGCTGAGTCACCAACACGCCGATACTCATCTACGAGACCGAGAAGGAGACGCCGAGCAACCAAGCCAAAACACACAACTTTTAACTTTTAAAATAGCTTGTTGCTCAACAGATACATTATTGTCATTGATCAAGGAGAATCACAACTTGATTTATCTTCTCCCTGGAAGCATCTCCGTCCATCTCCGCCCCTTTTATATGACTCAGAGACCAGAAGCGTGGAGATCCAAATGCCTTTCATTCTTTCAGGCTGAACAGGAGAAGTAAAGTTTTATATTCTTACTCATCTCTGTGCAGCAAGATGAAGCTTTAGTAGCGGCTAACCTCGTCCTCGGCAGCGCAGCGCTCAAATCAGTTTTAAATGAGTTGAGACGTACAGCGGGAGATAGAAGTGCAGATTCCTCATGTGGGATTTAAGGCTTATTCCTGAGAAATTGACCATTCCGACCTCGCTCGACGATACGGAAACGCCGTCGGAAACCATTTGTCTCCGTCTCTCTCTGCCTCCTTATTTAACACACAGATTCTTGGAAGTGAACGTGAGCCGTGTTCAGTCCGACTCCGCTGCCAGGCGGTAAGGCAGCACCGGCAGTTAGTTTTATATGTTTCACCGGCGTGTAAATATTTAATAGAAGAGACGGGATAGAGTGCTGTGTCACTGTTCCTGCCCGTACAGACGT
>CAAKHC010006064.1:30748-40980 GCA_901007825.1 Macroramphosus scolopax | reverse complement strand
AAAACCCCCCCCCCCCCCCCCACACACACACACACACACTCTCTAACCCCCATTTACTTGCTCAGCTTCACTCATTCCTTGACAGATTTCCTAACTACTGTATATTTGGATCTCTTTAACCAAATACCATATTTAGGATATTATATGTGATTTTTATTTGATTGTTAGTATAATAATATTATTATTTGGACCCCCCCTGGGAAGGCCGACCCCCTACTTGAGTTAGATGTTTTCCTCTTGTCTTGCTCAATCTCAGTTTCCTACCATGACTGTTTTTCTTGGCCTCTGCACGGACGAGACTGTAATAATTCTATTATCATAAATAGGATGATGAAGTTACAAACTCCAGTTTCAACACACGGATCCGGAAAAAAGTCTTAAACTTTGACATCCAAGCATTCATATATTATAGAGAAGATCTACGCAGCTATAGCAATGCAGCTAAACCGGTGTGTGTTCTAATACAATAATTGTGATGAAACAGCTGCAGCAGAGGAAACATCTGTCAGAAGATGATCAGAATTTAATTTCATGTAAAAACCGTCGACTGCAACAGTAAAAACTTTCCTTTTCCTGCTGTCGAAAAATCCCGATGACGCAAGATCACTCCGGTTTTCCTACATTTGGAAAGCAGGTCAATTCAGCATCTGTAATGTTCTATTAAAACTCATTAGCTCATGATACCTGTGACATGCCGCCATGATTTATTTCATCTTTGTGCAATAAAGAAAATATGAACTTCTCTGTCTGACGCTGCGTATCAGCAGCCGGCGGGAGGAAGACTCCGGTTTCATCACAGGTTCATCCAGAAGGCTCCGATCATTAATTTAAAGTCACGGAAACGTGTTGAAAGTGTGAACTCGAGTACCACCGAGCACGAGTGCCCTCTGGCTTTTGATGGAAAAGCTGATAGGACCAGTCAGAGATACAAAAGTCTTAAAATAAATGAAGCACAGAAAGAGAGAGAGAGTCTGGACGTGAGAAAATTAAAGCACATGTGGAAAATGTAAGATAAGGGCGGATGTTACAACACTATTAAAGCAAAGATTACTATCCACCAGGTTGTTTCGTCGTTGCTGTCAAGTTATCCCGCCCCCCTCCCTCCCTCCCTCTCTCTCTAGCACTCCTCTCTCTCTCTCAGCTGCTCTTCCTCCCCTCCCCTCTCTTCCCGTGGATGGTTTAGCAGCTCTCTCTCTCCCTCTCCTTCCCTCTCTCTCTCCAGCAGTCTGGTGGAGCAGCACACAAGGATTAGAGGGTTGCTGTGAGTGTCTGCTCAAAGAGAAGAAGACAAAATTGTCTAGGAAAAAGGATCCTTCAGGAGGAGCCCTCAGTGTTCTGGATAATTGCTCTGATTTTGAGCCTCTCATCACGTCCACTGCACGGCACCTTACTGCTGAGCCTTCACCTGGGGGAGGACAGATAAGCCAAGGGACCTCATTGCCTGGACCTCCACACAGGAAGCCATGTGAGCAGCATCCCTCTACCCACTTGTGTCACAGTCTTAGCTGGAGAGCACAACCAGGATTTTTCCCCCCCTGCCTGGAACCTCCACACAGAGGGACTCTTCTGGCTTGTCATACCCAAGTGGGAGCCACTAATCTCAGGGCACTGGTCGGGGTGTGAGTGCCCCCTGGTCTGGAGGCCAGCCAGCAGCACTCCAGCACCATGGATTACCTGTTTGGCATTGTAGTGCTGCTGTGCGGGGCGGTGCAGCCGGGAAGAGGAGTTGAGCCCAAGCACAATGTACCCAGGCTAAAGCTGTCATACAAGGGTAAGCCCATTCTCTCTTCTCCCCCCCCCCGGCTCCAGGATATCTGGGACCGAGGCGCTCGCCGGTGCTCTCAGCACAAACCGGCTGTATTTCGCTCTTTCATGCTTTTCTTTTCATCTATTTTCTGCTTATGTTGAGTATCTCCTTTTTTCCTCCTCTATTTTTGTGCGTCTATTTCCGCCGCCGTGTGTCTCTCATTTACTCTTCCTCCTCGTTGGTCAGTGCACAGAATCCAACTCTCTCTTTATCCTCTATATCCCCCCCCCTCGTTCACTCACACCAGTACTTGTCTCTCAGTATTCTCCCTGGTCAGATTGGTTCCATATGCTGAGGCCGGGCTCTCGCCTGGAGTTAAATGTATATATTGGCCCCTGTGCCAATGTTCCCCTTGTGCTGTCCCCTTGTGCTGTAGCACTGTGCAGCCCTGTTAGAGCTCTGAACAGAGCCAGAGTGGAGCCTCTGTTTTAATGGTTTATATCCCAAAAAAATCTGACACATGGTCTTTCTTTCCGTGTCCTCCGTGGACAGTAGTGGATGTGTGTTTTTAATAGGGAAGTATATATATATATATATATATATTTATATATATATGTGATTGAAAGAGGTCCTGTGTGTCTTTTCTATGTCGTGCACGTGCACATGTCTGACATACACAGCAAACATGTTATTCTGTCTCCTTCTGTGTTATTTTGAGGGGAGACTGCGGAGCGCCGGTTCTTCCTCTCCTCCCTCATTCTCTCTCTCTCTCTCTCTCTCTCTCTCTCTCTCTCTCTCTCTCTCTCTGTCTTGTCTCCTCTCTCACACCCCACACTAAATTGGGCTCTTTGTAATAGCAAACTTTTTTTTTTTCTCTCTTCCTCGCAGCTTGAAAACGACCGGCGGCATTTTTGGCATATTTTTGGGAAGTTGCGAGGGAAGCGACTGTTGTGGTTCTTGCCCTAAAACATGACCCAAAGTATATACGACTGCGAGTGTGGTCTCACAATTCTTTATTTTAGTCTCTCACAAAAAAAAAACTTGCCCTCTGAAAAAAAAATTTATGAACGAGCTGATTCCGCCGATGTTTTTTGAATCCGACAGCACGAGCGTGCGGTCGGCTGCTCCCTTCTGTGTTCGACCGTTCAAACACAGGCTGTTTTTTTCAGCCGATAATTTCAATCTATTTAAAAAAAAAAAAAAAGGGAAATCAAATGTCAGCCTGGACACGGGTTGAATCTGATGTTTGTCACTCGAATTCATGTTCTATCTTTAGCCCAGACGTTCGGTCTAACTTGTGTTTAGAGGTCGACTACGTGACATGTTTTATTCCCCCGACGAAGAGCAAGTAGTAATTTCGGTGTGATTTATTCCCTTTATCACCCTTTCAACTCCTAAATGTGTATGATTGTCTCTATTAGATTGTAAATCTGAGCTTAAGTACACTGGTGGCTTTTGTATCGTAGCATTTAAAAAGCTTGCGGTCGTCATGGTGAAGTGTTTTGGTTTGGTGTCGCCTGACGATGTACAAACCTGAGGGGTGATGACATACATGCACCATGTGAACCCAGCGGATCTGGAAAGGCTCGTAGTTGAACTCACCTGGTACGAGTCCGACCTCCCCCGGGCGCCGTCATGTCAGCTCACACGAAGCCGGAGCCTCTAGGCATGATGGGAAAAAATGTCATCCCTTCTTCGGCCATCTGTTTAAGGAATGTGAATAAAGTTCCCTCCCGCCCCCCCTCGTCAGCGTTCAGTCTGACAAGTGAGCACGTCGCTGACAACAATACGAGACAAGAGACATGCCATCCAGCACCAAACTGTGTTAGTGACGGATGTTCTCCGTCCAACCAGGAGAGAAGATCTGCTGCCCGTCATGAGATCTACTTAAGTGGATCTTCAATATTTGTGCTGAAACTACGTCAAAGCCTTGTTGAGTGTGTGTGTGTGTGTGTGTGTGTGTGTGTGTGTGTGAATGTTCTTGCCACGTCTTGGTGTTAGGACTCGACACCATCTCTTGTGATTTCCTCTCTTTAGACTGTAAGTGGTGTCTCGTCGTGTGGGTTTTGTGTGCGCGTGTGTGTGTGTGTTTTATAGCGAGGCGATAAAAAAATGTGCCACGTTTTTTTTGGTGCGCGCTCTTTATAATTAGACACCTGGGGCCCCCGCACCGAGTTCAGCCTGCCCACGCTGTCTTGCCGTCGAGCTGGCTCGACGAAGCCCCCTAACAATGGCAATCGCACATCAGCGGTGTCACGGCGGCGGCTATCGACTTGCTACGGCGACCCAGGTAGCCTCGGGTTGTTGGCGCCGGATGAACGATCACAAACAAGGAGAGGCTTCGAATCCTGAATCATTGTTTTTATACTAATATGTGGAGACAGTGTTGTACATGCACGTCATTGTCTGAGTGTATCAGCGTCTTCGCCCGTGTCTCCAGGTGCGTGTTGATGCCCGTCAGGGGACGTCTCCCTGTCAACACCCACATAGTGGGAGCAATGGTGCTTTAATGAAGGCAAAGGCTGGCAGAAAGACAGTCGACGACGCAGAAGGAAGGGAGGCTGGTCGTTTAGTGAAGTGTCACTCATCCCCTCTCCCTCTGCAAAAGCCAGCATAGTAATTAAGTCAAATAAATGACAAGGAGGAATCCTCCTGGGAGGGAGAGTCAAACAAACGCTGTGCATGAGAGCCGGCCGATCCCCGGAGTGGGACGGGAGTCTGAGGACGGTCGCAGGCGTCGGCAGGCCCTGTGATCTGGGACGGCCAGATAAACAGTACAATGTGAGCAGGGTCCCGTGAAATCAGTCTCAAATGATTGCTGATGACACACCTCCAGGGACAGATAGACAAAGTGAGTGATTTTGTTCTCCCGGAAAGGACAGTCAAACGACTGCCGAGTGAGCAGTTTGGGATGTAGAGTGACGGCAGGAGCGGAGGCACACGGATAAAATGACCTCTCGTGGGACGGCCGGCGCAGCGAGTGCAGAGTAAATGATTTCCCGACGGAGTCAGTTAGACATTCAGCAGAAAGGATCTGGGCTTCACGGGGGGACAGAACGATGATCACAGGAGTTAATGATTTTCTCTTCTCCTTGAGACTGAAATAGCTTTTACCTTCCTCGCCTGGACGGGTGAGGGAGAGCGAAGAGACGGGGACACGAGGTTAAACTCAAATTCAAGTTTCTAGCTTAGCTAAGATATTAAAAGCTATTAAGATTAAGTTTTAACAAAGGCTGATGTGTTTGAACAACTGAGTGGTCATAATACCTTAAGTCAACTTAACGGAAAGTGCAATTACTAACAAGCTAAAGTGTAATTGTGCTTCAATGTTGCACAACTGAGACTATTAAATGTGTCTGCTGCACCACTGCTAACCATGAGATGAGGCTAACATCAATGCACACCTGCGTACAATCACATTCCTGCACACGATGCATGTGCAGCACTCGATCTGGAAGTAGGAGGAAACAGTGACCCCTACAGGCGGATCGATGCACCGACACCCCGGTGAATGCACAGATAGTACCGGACAGATCTGCAGTAACGTGACCCTATTGTGATCCCTTAAAGAGGAGACAGCAAGCTGCACTTTAGGACGATAAAGGCCTCATTAAGCAACCTGATAATTAACCCTCCGCCTGGGTAATTACGGAGCCTCCTGCCTGACCTCTTAATGCCATCGCGGCCGCCTCGTGCTGGCTGGCTGGCTGGCTGGCTGGATGTGTGGAACTGAGGGGGGAAAAAGACAGAGAGAGACGGATATCTGGAATTGGGTTACAACCCTGCAAATAAGCACTTGGTGTGGAACCACATTCAACGCAGTCTGGACTCAACCCCGTAATAAGCCTGTCTGTATGTGCGTTTGTGTGTGGGCCCGCTCGCCTGCGAAACCCTGATCTACGATCGTGTGCTTGCGGAGGGTTTGCACATGTGTTGGTTTATCGGTGTCGTCCCGCCTGTTGTTGTCTTTTTAAAAAACGTGAATGAGCGTCCCCGACGGAGGCTTTCTCCCCGTCGCAGTCTCCGTTTCTGTCTGTCGTATCCGTCCACTCTGTGGGCTGCAGCTGACAGAGCGGATGTAGATAATTATAAGGTGTTCTCCTCGACGTGCCAACTTCGGGAGATGTCTGCCTCCATCTCCTCTCTCTCACTCTCTCTCTCTCCCCCTCCCTCCCCCCTCCTGCGTCTTAGACGCTTCTCGAGGAACCACAATACCGCCGACCCTAAGTACCATCTTCAAAAAGGCTGGGTTTTATGTTTTTTTTCTCCTCGGCCTCCTTGATTGCAGCTCATCGGATACACATCTTCTGGCACACACACACACACACACACACACACACACACACACACACACACACACACACGCAGAGGACGACCATCATCTTTGCTCCCACACGGCCACATTCCAACATTACAAGCCGATGTTTTGCAGCGGCCTGCACGTTACACCGGAACACATCACAACATCGTCTTCCACTGACTCACATACCTGACTGACGTCTTTATTAATTGCACAACAAAAGGCATCACACAATTAACAAACTGCTTTTTATTGTAGTTTTACATCCGCATATAGGACGGGTCGACTTCATACGCATATTAATAGATGACTTTCTACCGTACTGCGTGTTGTGTAAACTAATACAGCTGCGATTGCGCAATAGGCGGGTTTCGTTCTGTGTTTTATGACCTTGCTATTACATGCGTAGTTTGCTTTTCCAAGTTGTTTTGGAATGTCTCTCTGCAGGGTTCATAAAATCTTCCCGAACAACAGAGCGATTTGTTTTAGAAAACGCAACGAACTGGAAGGGTTAGCATCAACAAGCATATGCATATGTGCTCATAGGTCATAACAGGCAGAGGTGATTAATGTGTGTGCGTGCAGCAATTGTGCACGTACATAGTCGGCACTGTGTGGACATGCATTCAGAAGAAGAAAAAAAATATCCTGTTTCTTTGCAACTGTGTTGGCGGTGCAGGCTTGGGTTACAGCGTGGTGCAGATTGCTGGACCGCGGGTATGAATGGGTCCCGCCACCTGCTAAGTCTTGTCAGTCAGACGCGGAGAGGGTGCACCGTTCAATCTGAGGAGAATCGTATTACAAATGAGAGGGACATCTCTGCGGAAAGACACACTGAAGGAGCGATCAACAAACGGACGGAGGACGGGGGCCGACAACTGGAGGGAGGTGTGCAAAGCGGGAGGAAGAAAAAAAAAAAGTTTTAATGGTTTTGGCTCGGGAGTGATGACACTGAGGATGTTTTTAAAAGTAATTAAGTTGTTGGATTTAATGCGACACTTAAAGATCCGCTTGAAATACCTTTAACTCTCCGAACTCCAAGAAGAAACATAAAACCAGGAGGGTCGTTAAGCATTCATTCATCCCCTGAAATACATTAGAGACCGTTTTGTCTGTTCAAAATACAACAACTGATGTCAAAAGAAATAGTGTGAGTGTGCATCTGTGTGTGTTGCCGTCAGTCCGCCTGGGACTCGGTCGGATCCGTCGCCTCGCCTCATTAATTTGGAATAAAATGGCAGAGCTGACATTCGGTCACACCGTACAGCTGACAGGCTGCACTAACAGGCAGCGGCTCCAGACACGACCACGCCGACCACAGCCTGGGTCCACTCAAAGCCGATCCATCACACCGCCTCTCGACAGCACTATCTCCCTCCGCGGGAGGAGGGATACGCAGCGATTCGTGCACTCCTGCCCACTTTCATTCATATTCACACACGAGCTTTTTTTTTAATTGATGACCGCATTTGCATACAAAAGCAATGTTGCCTTTGTGTGTGTGTGTGTTTTCCTCAGAAGTAATCAGAAGCAGCCTGGTTGTACCAGGAACATTTAGTGGTGTGTGAGTGGGCTCTCTGCGGCAGGCTCGGCCAGGCCTCGAGCCGTCTGTGGTCGCAGCCCTGGTGGAAAGCGCTCTGTGGCCCCGCCGTTCAACGACCAGAGGAGACACACACTAATGAAACGGTTCCATATCCAACCACTTTTGTTGTGTGTGTGTGTGTGTGTTTTCTCTTCATGTGCGCTCATGTTTCTGCCGTCTGTTACGATCCATTTTTTTTTCTTGTCCCCCTCTCCGACTGTTGCTCTGCTTCTCTTCTCCTGTCAGCTCCTCTCGTGCTTGTATATCGCGTCGCTCCTCGCCCTCTCGTTGCTTTCCCCCGAGGGAGAGCTGGAATGTCGTGTGGTGACGAGGGAGTCTAGTATTTGGGTCGAGAAAAGATGAATGGTGCCTTCTTTTGGTGAAATCCAACACATGCTACGCTACTCATATAGATTCTGTGTGGTTCCGGATGTGGTTGTGTTTCGCCTTGTTAGTGGCTCTGATATCTTACGGTTGAATCACAACCATCGGACGGACTGCGGACGTCCCTTTGGAGCGCACAACCGGACTATAAATTATGGCTGAAAGGGATGAAAAATAGAAAGCTGAGTTTCTTAGGGCCGCCATCGCCATGGCGGCAAGAGAAAAACTTCTCACGTATTCAGTGTGCTTGTGATGGACGATCACGATGTTTCAATTCTATCGGATTAAAGCAGGAAAAAAAAAAAAGAGTTCAGGGCACCTTTTGTGAGGAAGAGCGTTTCCTGTCGGATCGGCTGCACCTGAATTCCAATGGCCCAGGTTGTGTTAGGCAGACGGTCACCATGGAAACCAACCCACACCTGCTACTGTGCTTAGAGAAGGAGAGAAAGGGCGGAAGAAAAAAGCGAGAGAGGGGAGGTGAACTTTGGAAATCCTTCAGCTTAGGATAATATTTGAACACTTTGTTAAGCAAAAGATTTTCCACAGGGCGTCTGCCTCGTCTTCTTCATGCCCCCTCCGACACCTGTGTTTTGTGGCCGAGGCCGTCATGAGAACAGCTCAAACGTACACCGCACCACACACGGAGAGAAAAGGAAAGCCCTCTGAGGCAGGGCTGGAAGAGCGGAGGGGTTGACAAGCCAAACAAAACCGCCGGAGATATTACAGTACTGAACGTCTTTTCTTTTGTGAGGCCAGCCTTGTATTTGAAAGATAAACATGTGTAATTCTCTGCGCCAGTTCCTTTCAAACTCCTGCCTTTCAGGGGGGGGAGAGCTTCTAACAGACTTACACAATCTAGCCTCCTATTAGGTCATTGAACAGGAAATGAGCAAGGTAAACGTGTCCATCCGACACTTTCCTTTAAATATCGACCACTCCGGTTCCTCTCGTCGAGTCCGTCGCCGCACGCACGAGCGAGAGAAACACTCGAAAAAGGTGTTGCATTAGTTTAAGGGAATATTAGCCATCTGTTGAGTCTCAGTCAAGTGTTTTTTCCTCCGTCAGGCTTTTATGTTCGGTGTCACTCAAACCGCGCACTCACACAGCCGAGCGTGCACACGTTTCGGATAAACATAATTTAATGCTCTGTCGCTCTTTCTTTCACGGGGTTTCATTATTCGGCTATTGCGTGGCATGTGGGCGTCTGAAAAACACGCCTGGCTGTTTGGAGAATGGGGGAGTGAAGAGTCCTCGACAGACAATTGCACTCGAATATTCAATGTAGTTGTTGTTTTTCTTTTTTTCTCCTCTTCTTCTTCTTCTGGGAGCTTTTTAACATAACAGCCAGGTTATTTTTTCCATAATGGAAAGTGACAAAAGGGGAGATTATAATTTATTTGAATGAATTGCATTTGCCTGTTTTAAGGGTTTTGTCCTTGTATACACAGTGTGTGTGTGTGTGCGTGGAGGGGATATGAAAAGGAAGCCTCACATCCACGGTGTTGCTGCTACAGAACGTAGCATATATTTATGTTCTTTGCACAAACAAGGCAACGAGTCCACAAAATAGGATGCACACACACATATTTGCATCGGTGTTTGCATGCATGTATGTGACTGATACCAGCGTCCATGTGTGTACTTATAATGTGCAAATGTGAAAGAGTGCAGGCGGAGCACATGTGTGTAACAAGAGAAAGTGGGATAGAAATGGACGGAGTGGGGGGGGGCTACATAAATAAGGTGTATGAGGTGAATGGACACACGAGCGTGTATGTTTAAATGTGTCCGTGTGTTCAATGGCTATAGTGTAAGCAGACTGTGTGTGGTGAGCGGGGCGCGTGGCGTGTGCACGTATAGGAAGTGTGATTGAACCTGTGTGTGTGTGTGTGGGTCTGGGGGGGCCGGGGAGTGTGTTGGAGATGGAAGCTGCTGAGTGCGCTCACTGTTCCAATAGTTCATGCTGCATAAGCAGAAATACTGATTGGATTACAACTCCGTCTGGGAAGAAGAAGTGTGTGTGTGTGTGTGTGTGTGTGTGTGTGTGCGTGTGTGCATGTGTGTGCATGTGTGTGTGTTTTCAGGGGGGGGGATCGATGTAAACATTTAGGTCAACATGCATGTCACGGTTTCAGGGTGTGGTGGATGTGCACCGCTTTGTGTGTAAGTTCACCGGATGAGCTCGTCCTTTATATTTTGAATGAGCTGTGCCGCTCGCT
>CAAKHC010006064.1:7748-30728 GCA_901007825.1 Macroramphosus scolopax | reverse complement strand
GTTCAATGGCTATAGTGTAAGCAGACTGTGTGTGGTGAGCGGGGCGCGTGGCGTGTGCACGTATAGGAAGTGTGATTGAACCTGTGTGTGTGTGTGTGTGTGTGTGTGTGGGTCTGGGGGGGCCGGGGAGTGTGTTGGAGATGGAAGCTGCTGAGTGCGCTCACTGTTCCAATAGTTCATGCTGCATAAGCAGAAATACTGATTGGATTACAACTCCGTCTGGGAAGAAGAAGTGTGTGTGTGTGTGTGCATGTGTGTGTGTGTTTTCAGGGGGGGGGGGGATCGATGTAAACATTTAGGTCAACATGCATGTCACGGTTTAAGGGTGTGGTGGTTATGCACCGCTTTGTGTGTAAGTTCACCGGATGAGCTCGTCCTTTATATTTTGAATGAGCTGTGCCGCTCGCTCTCCGTGTGCCTTTGCTCCCTTTCTCCAAACGAGCGTGTCTGTGTTTAGGTTGGAGGTCCTTAGGTGATCACGCCCCAGTTCCCCCAATTCTCCGAACCACAGTAGATCCCAGCCCAGATAAAGCCCCTCTGTTTGCACTCTGCTGGAGCGAAGCTACCTCGCCTTTTGTCAGGGATCGTGTCCAAATATGCGTGCGTGAGGTGAAGTGGAGGAGAAGTCATTCCCACAGAAGATATTGTTGTTTGTCCCCTCGTCTCACCAGCTTCTATCCTCCCTTCGTCTGATCTTTCAACACTATGATTTATAAATGAAAGCTTTCATTTCGGAGTGTTTTGGCTTCCTGCAGCTTGTTTTCTTCTCTGTTACTTCACAGTTGAAATATAAGACGACCTCCTCTCCTGTTCTGTTGATGCGTTTCCTTACTTCCTCTCTCGGGCTCACATCCCGACTGCACTGTCATGTTACAGGCAAACTGAGAATAAAATGGCTCTGATGTGGCCTTTGGCCTTCATTGTTCAATCCGTAATCCAGAGTATTGTAGGATTGTTTTTCCCGTGGTGGCAGAACTGCTTGTGTGTGTGTGTGTGTCAGGATGTTGGTGTGCATGGAATGTCCATTGTTGGAATAAAAAAAAAAAGGCTACCTACACTCAAACCCACACACACACGCTCAACCCATCTGTGGCCCAGTACAAATCCTTAGAGAAACACACATCCATTCATGCCCACAGCCTCCCACACTCCGCTTCCTTTAGCCCCCCGAACCGAAATCCAAACCAACGCAGATGAGCTGCGACCGCCTTTATTAGGTGACGGCCGCTCCCTCCCGCGGACCCTCGTCCACGCCGTGGGCACTCGGTCGACACACCACTTCCTCCGTCTCCCCTCCCCTCAATCCCGTCTTTTATGTAGACACAGATGTCCAAAAGAACCGTACACACTGTGAGTGGGCGCAGATGGCTCCTATAGCAGCCCGTCAATCAGAGCTCTGTGGTGAGAGCAGGGAGATCACAATCCACCGGACTGCAGGCATGTGCGTGCGTAAATACATATATATGCAGTACATCCAGTATATATGTGTGTCTGTGTGTGTCCACTGGTGACACTGATGATGATGGATGATGCTGTGTGATAGTGCGGTTGATGTATCAGAGGAGGGTACCTGTGGTGCAAATACACAACACATGTTCCATATTCAGGGGAGAACCCAGAGGAATAATGGGGTTTATTCAATTTATGCTTAATTAATTGTGAACCAAATATGACTTTAATTTATTTGAGATCAGCCACAGGGCTCAGAATCGATTCACAAGACGGAACGTTAATGTGCTTTTTATTTATCCAAAGATATTATCATAGTCTTCATTGAAATAGAACATTGTTTTTTTTTTTTTTTTGGCAACTAATGGCAAGAAAGGGCTTCTTTTAATTAAATTTTAAATTGATGAACAGCAGATAAGCAGCAGCTGAGGGATGAAATAACACCGGATAAAAGCACGTGACATGAATCACACCGGTAGGTAAACTTCTATAATTGAATGTCAGCTTATACAACGGCCCCCCATGAAAGGCAATAAATACATATAACATACTTACACAGTTAAACTGCTCTATTTTAATTATAATTAATTTAACGCCATGTTTATTATTCAGGCTGAGAGGTGTTCCTAATATTTTGGTCAGCCCATGAGCGAGGCAGAACAGGAACATGTCTCCACATCAGGACCTCCAGTCCGACGCCGCCCCGCCTATATGACCTCAACAATAAAACATAAAGAAGAATTATTACTTCTCCGACAAGCTGCGTGAAAATCTGAATTCCCCGGAACAGCTATTGTATTTAACTGCGTCGCGTCGAACAGGTGTACCTAATAAAGTGGCCGGCGAGTGTACATGTTAGTGCTGAAGTTGTTGTTCCCGTTCTGTAATTCATTGAGACAGAAACTCGTCCTGTAAACATTCACTGGACGAGTTAACTTGGTGTCCTGAAGGCAGCGCCGCTCTTTGTTAATAATACTTTCCTCTTCTCGCTGCAGCAGCAGCGTCGCTGGGCCTCGTCTTTTGTGATTAAATGTTAACCAGTTGTCAGTTTGGACTCGACTAACGTGACCAGACAAGCTCGTACATAAAGTGTCGAGCAGTTTAATTTCATCGAGCTTGACAGTATATTGTGTAGTACTGTGTACTTATAGTACACCTGAATGGAACAATGTTTAAATGCGCGTATACGCCTTCATCTTAATTTACATAACCCCGTTTACAGCGTCTCTCACACACACACACACACAACCGTCCTTACACACAGTGTCTCCCCCAGTCCATGAATTATTCAACCAATCACACAGCTGAACAGTTTGGACTGCGTCCCTGATTGGGACACGCTGTGTTCACTTCAAGTGTCTCACGCTATACCTGACTGACGCGTGTCTGTGTGGGAGGCAAGATAACACAACATGAAGTCATTTCACACACACACACATTTTCATTCAGACGCTTTAAATTAAGACTCATCGTAGAAGTAATATTTGACGATATTTAAAGTAAAAATATATCAGTTATAAATATAAACCTCCGTCTCACCTTCGAGACTGTGACTGCAGAACCTTTCTTAAAGTTAAAGAACCACATACATGAATCAATCTTCAAGGCTGAACTTGCGGTGAAGCCACACCGGTACCAGCTTCCCGGCACTGGATCCAATTCAAGGTTCTTTTATTTGTTTTTAAAGCCACACACACACACGCACACACACACACACACACACACACACAGGGGCTGGCAGCCTCGCCCCCTGTCCTCCGACTCCAGGAGCCTCTCAGTTGGTTTTAAGTGTCCCGTGCAGCGATCGAGGCCTGCGGCTGACGGAGGAGGTTGTGCTAGGAGCCGTCCAGCTTTCCAACAAATGTTCTCCCTCTTGTGAAACTTTCAACAGAACTCACCACGTACATGTTTCCAACGACCTCTGATTGTTCTTTGTGGTCCCTCTTTTATTTCTTCTCTCTATAAATAGCAGATATTTATCGTTAGCGTTCATTATCAGTTCACCTTCACTCCACATGTCCTTTGACTCACTCCTTTATCCTTGTTTTTGTCTTCCTTCACAGAGATGTTAGAGTCCAGTAACCTCGTCACCTTCGACGGCCTGGCCAACAGCTCAGGCTACGACACCTTCCTATTGGACGAGGAGCGGGGGCGGCTGCTGGTCGGAGCCGAGGACCACATCTTCTCCTTCGACCTCGTCAACATCAACAGAGACCACAAACAGGTACAAGTTTGAAGTTTTGTTGTAGAATTCAGGACATTATGTTTGTTGTTGGCTCCCCTCTCTGCTGCTCTGGAGTCCATTACTCCCATCTCGTCCTCCCTCCTACTGTCTGTCTGCTTCCAGACTGGGCCGTCCATAATTCCATTACTCCACCTGGAAGAGCTTAACTGACTTTTTATCTGATTCGGCGCTGCTATCACAGACAAGACTGACACATTCTTGCCTGCAGGCTGCAGAGAGCCGAACAGGGGAAAGGAAAGTGCTGAGAAACACATAGTCAACGCCGACAGGGGAGAGCGAGCCTCCGAGTAGTTTCTGCCCTCGGCTCGGAAGTGTGAGCCTTTTTTTTTTTTCTTCTTCTTTTGTTCTCGTCTTTGCATCATTAGAAGATAAAGACCAAAAGAAGCAGTGATTAAGCAAATCTAATGTAATTACCCTGAAATGTGCAACGCCGATTCCCAAAATAGGGGAACTCAGCTGATCTGGAGAGGAGATACGGCGAAGGAATGGAATCAGGCTACCAAGGACACACACGGAGAGACATTCTGCAACTCGCAAAGTACATGCGTGTGCATACATTCCCGTCCACATCTGTGAGGCCCAATGTTTGAGCGTATAATCATCCCCCTTACTCATTACGGCTCCAACATGTACACCCATACACACCATGTGTGTTTATACTTCCTGTGACACCAGCGTCCACATGTGGATTTATGCCTCCAGGACAGTACGGAGCCGTTATTTACTTGACAATGAGTATTATCTCTCATGCTTTTCTATTCACATGTCAAGTGAAAAGTGCAACCACATGGTCGGGGTTTTGACTGCAACTCTATTCTATTTTTTTTAAATGCCATAATTTGAACCAGGAGCCAGACTCAGACCTCTGCATTGCACTTGTAGTATCTCCTACAGTGCTGCTCAGCTCCATAACTCTTGTATTCCCCTCCTCTGCATGTGTGCTACTACATCTTGATGCCTCCTATACTGTAAATACAGTCCCCTTCTTCTTGGATCTGCACACGTCTTTCAACCCTGATACACTCTTTGCATCAAACAACACTCTAATCTGCCCTCTCCATCTCATATGTCTACTTCTCATTCCCTCAGATTGCGTGGCCCGCCACCCCCTCGAAGAGGGATGAATGCAAATGGGCAGGAAAAGACCTCGGGGTAAGTCTAACCTCATGACGGCATCTTCATCCGAGCTCTGCTCTACAATTTCTGCTTCTATTGTCGTCCAAATTATACGTCTGTCCTGTGAAGCTCCGAGTCATTCCTGAGATTTCTTCAGTTGGGTGTTTTTGGATGACTTAACCACGATAAATATGCAATTAACAACACAGGATTGATGTTTGGATCCATGTAGAGATACAGTTTGATTGGGAACACGCAGGTCACCACCTCAGAGGTTATTTGTCCAGCGTTCTGCTGGGAGTTTATTTATTCACGTGCGTCAGAGTGCGCACATTTTTATGTGGGAGCGTGTTGTTTGACTTCTCCGTCATCTGGCACGCAGCGTTAGCTCACATGTACAACTCTGCACAAGTTTGCCGAACGGCTTTTGTTAGTGTGTGTGTGTGTGTTATCTGTGTGTTGTTGTTTGGATAGACCCTCTCCGTGTCGTATCTGATCTTAATTTCATGCCCGGATAAGTCTGGAGTGCAACGGCTGCGGGCTTTAAGGGATTATCCGGAATTACATAGTCCTTTTAAGTCAGAGTCGAACTCACAGCCAGCGTTTTGGGTTTCACACAAAGTCACAACCACACAAGCATAACTACACCTTTGTTCCCCCCCCCCTCTCACAGTGGAAAGAGAGTGTGTTCTGGCAGCGGAGAATCGCACGAAAAACACAATGATGGAGAATTTGCGTGCTGGGAAAATGTTTACCCTTGAAAATGAGGCGGTGAGAGCAGAGACAGAGAGGCCTTGATTGGGACATTAGCGAAGCATTCATAGCTTCCAAAATGTTGCATTTCTCCAAACCACAATTTACGAGACCAAATTTAACAGCTGCTCCCCCCCCCCCCCTCCTAAAAATGCCTCGCGGCCGTGTCGCTCTGCTCGGTGAGACGAGTGTGTAATGCTTTCGATTCAGCAAAGCGTCGCTGCGTCGGATCCACGTTCTCACCGCCTGATGTTTCCTTCATCTGTCCGGCCATTACAGGTAGTAAAGGGAAAAAATAATAAATCCACATCCAGTGTGTTTTCCACTATTCAATAAACGACCTCAGCATAATGTAAAAAAAAAAAAAAAAATGACTCGACTCATCCAAATATCTGCAAACCTCGACACAAAATGTGTCCACTTATTTCTCCCATGGAAAGTTCGGATTAATACCAAGTCCAAAGAGGGCCGTTCGTTTTATCCAATAATGACTCGTGTATCCTCTGCGGCTGTCGTGGTTTGCACATAATAACATGGTTTGTGATCGGGGAAACGATTCTTCACCCGAGGGCGAGACGGAGTCGCATGTTTGACTGGCTTTTATAACCTCACGTCTGTCAGTGTGAAGGTGTAACCCACCGGCCGACCCGCCGGCCGACCGGCAGACCTACCGCACAGCTAATGAGTCGAGCTTGAAATACCCTAAAACAGGGCTGATATCTGGGGGGTGAGGGGGGGGTATAATCGGGGCGTGAGAATAATGTGGGGACATGTGCTCCTGCTGTTCAGCGATAGGAAACACAGAGGGTAAAGTCATTAAGTTACTCAGTCACAGAGACACACATGCTGCAGAGTCGAGGTCAGCCACAAGACATCAGGCAGGTTTTAGTCTTCCTCAGCAGTTGTCCTGCGGCTGAACCGCGTGAACTTTCGGTGGGACGGCGGTTAATAATATAATTTGAAGGCGTTGAATGAACCCCAGTCTGGTAGAAACTGCCGGCATGACGTCACATGATGTGTATTACAAATTGCAAATGAAGCGAGCGAGGGAAGACGTGACGACCTTTCAGATCAGCGGCAAAGCTCGTTAGCTTAGCTTAGCATGAAGACAAGGGACGGGACAGCTATGTAACCTGGCTCTGGCTGAAATCTGTCATAATCTGCTCAAAAAAACTAATTTGTTGGGTTAATACGACTTAAAGTTTGATACATTTGAGGTTATTGTTTCTTAAAAATGTTGTCGACAAAGTTTTGAGGCTACCTTCAGGGCCCGCCGTTATCCAGATGGCGGGAACTTTCTGCACACGTCTGTCATCCTGGTGGTGGCGGATCATTTTTTTTTTAGCACTGGTACTTTGCAGACATATGCCTCGTCCGCCTCGTCCGCCTCGTCCGCCTCTTCCCCCGACACGTAGCGAACAGAAGTGTTTCAAGGCCTGAAGGAATGCATGTGTCGAAGGGAGGGCGACTAATTTGGCTGTTTGCATGTGATGTGCACGCTCGGTTTTCCAAATCCCCCCGAGCAAATGTGCACTTATTTGTCAGGCGGAATCGTCGTCATGTATTCGCAATTAGGGGAAACCCCCGCCAGCCTAATCTCTTAAACACATGCGCCCAAATCAACTCCCGAGGCTGCTAATAACCGTCCTGCTTTAACCAATCCCGTTGATTAGCGCTCTAATAAACAGTCTCACACCACTGGGACTGTCAACATTTGCCGGAGCGCCAACCCAAACACCCCCCCGGTAAATTCAAACATATGGATCATTAAAGATCTGACGAGATTCGCCTGATTCGACTTACAGGTGGGATTTCCTTTCCTCCGCGCCGCGCTGGAAAGTTTCGGCTTTAAACGGAATTCCACCTGAGCTTTTTTCTCTCTGTTATTCTTTGCTTAGCATTAGTCTCCATTTCAACCACGTCAGGGATTTTCCCCCGATTAGAGGCGTCGGAATCATTTTCATAAAGGATAAAACCTTACGATTTGCAAGCCTCTTTCTTTATAGACGTTTCACGTGCTTTAGATTATAATGTGTTTTACTGGTGTGATTACAGGTAATGCATGAAAATAACACTCCTTGTCTTGTTCCTTCCCCAGAAGGAGTGCTCCAACTTCATCCGGGTACTCCAACCCTACAACCAGACTCACCTGTACATCTGCGGCACAGGAGCCTTCCACCCCATCTGTTCCTTCCTGGAAATGGGCAAGAGGGCCGAGGTACGACGTCGCCGCAGGGCTGTTTAATAATCCTCAGCAAATGTTTTGAGCCTACATTTTAAATCAGTTATATGTATGCAAAAAGTCATTTAGATTCCCAATTAGGCGCTCGTTAATAAGTCATGATGGGCGACACCAGACTAATGAGAGACGAAGTCCGATATTGTTAAACCCTTCGGAGGGAATAGCTTGTTTGTTTTTCTGCCGAGCGAAGCGATATTCCTCCCCCTCATTGATTATCTGCTCATTAAAAGGTTTTCTATAAAAACGTTTCGACTCTGAAATCAATCGCCTCCTTTCATTAAAGTTTAATCATGCGTCTTGATAAAAAGGTCTTCAGGTTAATCGATCCACCGGGTCCTGCGGTGACCCGACGTGCAGGGGGAATATTTATACCGTGCATGTGTTCGCTCGGGCCGATCTCCAGCTCCGTGTAAAACAATCTGAAGAGAGGCTGAAGGTGCGTCCCATCACAGTCGTGTGCTATAAGGAGAATATGTTGTAATTTGAAACACGGGCTATAAATGTACCTTTTAGCAAGGCTCAACGTGGCTCTCTTTGAACTCCGACCCTTCCCACCACAGGACAACATCTTCCGGCTGGCCTCGCATTTTGAGAACGGCCGCGGGAAAAGCCCCTACGACCCCAAGATGCTCTCAGCTTCGATTCTGATCGGTGAGTTTGATCCCTTTGCCGTGCAAAGTTCAAGAAAGTACGCTTCGCCCTTCGGCCTCTAACTCTGCTTTTTCCTTACCGACAGATGGAGAGCTGTACTCGGGCACGTCTGCCGATTTTATGGGAAGGGACTTCGCTATATTCCGAACGCTGGGAGATCATCATCCAATCAGAACGGAGCAGCACGATTCAAGATGGCTTAACGGTAACAGATACAAGCATGTAGAAAATGTATTTTATTTGGTAATTATACACCGGACCTCGACGTCTCCGCACTAGGTGAAAGCAAACACGGTGATAGAGAATACCCTTGAGCTTCTCAGTGGACTTTGAAAGCATGAAATACTCTCACAAGTCTCCCGTCGTTGCCATTCATGTGCAGACATCAGATATCAGACCCCCATTCATAAAAAATCACAGGATTTTGCCTGCGCTAGTAAGATTAGCGCGGCCGTGAGGGTTATTGACTGCTCAGTCTGTCTGGCTATCTTTCGGCACCGCGGAGGACTTAGGGAGCCACAAAAGGTCAGTTTGAACCTTTCCCTCAAGCTGTGCCATCCCTTTTTTTCTCCACTCTTTCCCACAGAACTAATCCGCTCTCAGCTGTTTTCCTGTAGTGGAGTCAAATTCCTCTTCCCCCCCTTCCTCCTCCTCCTCCTCCACCCAGCACCGTCAAAAATCATCCACACCAACACTGGTCTCTGCAGCGCTGATTGCTGTGACGTACTAATAAAGAGCGTTTTAGAAGAGAGGAGTCATCGCAATGACGTTAATCCCCATCGATCTTTCACCTTCCTCAAACAAATGCTGGCGGGGATTGTATCCATTCGGCTCAGGGAAAAATCCAACTCCCCGTTCCACAAAGGGGGGATTGTAATTGCACGGATTACTGCGATGGGGATATTCTATTGAGCCTTTATCAACAAGGTTACATGGTACTCCAATGGAACAAGAGAGGAACTTTTACTAGCATTTGATTTCTAAAACAAGAGGGATTTAGGGTTTTAACGAAGCTTTAATTCATGCAATTTGTTTACACATCTAGCGGCCTGCTGATGCCTGGATGGAGGATGGATTAAATCCCCTTTGGAATAAAGTGGCCCCTTTCAGCCGGGCGTTAAATCTAATGAATCGTATGATCTCACCGACGGCGTCCGGTTGGATTTATGAACGTGTAGATTTAACGGCACACACTCACAATAGAGGTATAAAGTGTGCTTGATTCATACCAGAGGTCTCACACCGGCACAGCGCTTATAAATCTGCTTCCCACTTTGGCCACACTCTCTTTTTTCACAGCTACTCTGTATCCCGCACGGCCGGAGCGGCGTAACATGGCACTGCTTGTTGCTCTCTGAGCTAACCCCCCTCGCTTTTTGGACACGGGCTCATTTTCCGCGTGACGACGCCTCAGCGACTGTGGCCTTTTTCCCTCCGTCCTCATGCCCCTTAAAGCCCGAGATATCCCAGCCCGAGGGGCTCGACTCGCCCGTTTAGCTTTGATTTCCTCTTGCACTTAAAGTGGAGATAAATGTGTGCGCGGGACAATATGAGCCATGTGTTTAGGCGAGGATGTGGTTTAGAGACAGGGGTTATGTGGGATTTGGATTCAGAGCACTGCAGTCGGGGTACAGTCAGATACTGTAACACCGGGGTGTAAAGTGAATGGCTGATATTACTGAGCCGTGACTGGAGGATACCACGGAGGATTGGTTTCGGAGGTGTAAAATAGGGGTGAAAGGCTCGTCATCGGAACAGAGGTTCGATTGTAACGTGCGGAGGTGTCGGATCGTGTTCATGAGCTGCACTCACTGCGTGCTGTATTCCCCCATAGATCCTCGGTTCGTAGGCGTGCACTTGATCCCGGAGAGCGACAATCCCGAAGACGATAAGATCTTCCTGTTCTTCAAGGAAAACGCGATGGACGGAGAGCACACGGGCAAGGCCACCATCGCCAGGATAGGACAACTGTGTAAGGTAACAACACACACACGAAAATCCTTTACTAGATGAAAGGAATCAAAACACATCCCTGTTGTCTTGCTTTGCTCGGGAGTTTCCGGTAGTTAACGGTTTGTTGTTGCTCTTCAGAACGACATGGGAGGCCACAGGAGTCTGGTGAACAAGTGGACCACGTTCCTCAAGGCGAGGCTCATGTGTTCCGTCCCCGGGGTCAACGGCATCGACACGCACTTCGATGAGCTGCGTAAGTGTGCATTTATTTACACTTGAAAGGGGAAGACGACCCCTTCAAAAAACTCCCAATGGCTTATTGTTGTTTTGTATTTTTGTTTTCAGAGGACGTGTTTCTCATGAGCGCCAAGGACCCAAAGAATCCAGTCATCTATGCTGTTTTCACCACATCCAGGTACACTAGATCTGGCAAAAACATGCGTGCAAGAGCTCAAATTAACATTGCAGCCTGACGCTGGTACAACCGATATGTTGTGAGGAGATCAGCAAGAGCGGTTTTCATTTAAGGGGCAACCGTCCCCGACATTGATTTCCTCTCTACGAAGAGCACACACGCTTCATATTTCCTTTTTCATATTATCCATTCCATCCCTTTATCTGTGATTTCCTGAAGCATTTGAATACCACGCCGGGATGCGAGCCACAAAGCGTGCCTCTGTCAAACTCCCAGACAGCGCTCGCCATCCCGTAATCCACTTACAGGTGTCTTGTGGTTGCTTTACCATCGTATGATCCCCCCCCTCGCCATGTCTCGCTCCTCAGGATGGAGATTGCTTTTTTAGCCGTCTCCCCGTTTCCCGGCTACCTGTCCCCCCCTTTCTCATTGAAACCTTGGCAGAGGCTTGTGGGGGGAAATCAGATTAAGGAACAGGAGGGGGGCGAGAGAAACATGATATTCACTCAGCAGGAACGCTCGTCTCTCCCTTGGCCGCCGCCCCAGACTTGAATCTGGGTTTTTCAGAGGCCGGGTGTGGCTCTATTGAAGCATGCGAAGAGGTGAAGGCGGGTTGGGGTTGGGGGGGGGGGAAGCCAGATAATATGAGCTGAAACGGCACAGATGGTGGCACTTAGCATGATGATAATGAATTTGCATTTAAGAAAAAAGGGGAGGGGGTATTTTTGTGTCTAGTAATGTCTTTGCGAGGCGGACAAACACTTCACCATCAATCACCGCTAATGATAAGACAGCCTGAATGGAAGCTAACGTACACTCAGAGCCGCCTCGCATCAACGGACCCGCACGGCTTTTCTCAGCTCCCCTGGAAAGTATTCAAACGGCGAGGTCAGCGCACGGCGGGCGGGGGCGTGCACCGACCGTACCCGCACGTGTGCGCACACACACACACACACACACATGCACGCTTTAAAATTCAATTACGGGGCATTGAGGAATTAGAGTGGTTTAATTGGTTTTCTAAGTGGCCGGTTTTCAGAGATGAATAGAGGAGAGATTCAGAGGGACCGGCTTTTAATATCGCTGCCTAATGAGGCACAGAGACGCTGCCACTGACAGATCAATGTTTGACTGTGTGTGTGTGTGTGTGTGTGTGTCTTTCACTAAATTCTCTGGAAAAATCTGCACAAAAACACGTTTGCTCGTCATCTTAAGAACAGATATCGGGGAGTGTTTTTCATGCCCCTGGAGTTAATTGAATTTCTCTCTAATTAACATTTCCGAATGCTAATCCATTCATCTTCCGTGCTTTGGTGAGTCCCGTCGGCTCTGTTGTACACCAGCCACTTCCCTAATTAGTCTGATACAACTTCCCTCGTCGCAGTCGGCGAGACAAAGGACATCCTGAATCTTTACTGAGGCTTTTTCGGTCCCTGCAAAACGCAAGACGACTGCCGTCCAAACCGAAAAATCCGCCATCTGTTAAGTGTGAGAGTCGATGAATGAACTCGAGACGATGAACATCTAACTCGGCAGATCTGCACATGTGTGGGCAGGTTTGATGGTGCTCAGATATTTAAACAGAGGGATTATTTCAGTCCAAATCCCGACATGAATGATTTATCATCGTTTTAGGATTCACTTTATATTCACTTGACTCAGTCGCGGCTCAGATTGTGTCTTCTGGATGACCCGTGATGGGGCATAAATTGAAAGAAAAGACACATAATTTCCTCCGTTTATATTTTTTTTTTTATGATGGATGGACTTTGCATCCAAAAGCAAACTCCGTCCATCTGGTTCAAACATTACACTGGTGGGGCTCTCAGACACGCTCTGCAGCAGGACTCCTGTTTCGTTGGTGATGCGCCCAAATTCCTGTCTGTTCTCAGGAGGCTTGAAACAATCAGAGAGAAGTTCCAATCTGTCATTGCCATACTTCGGTAATAACAACCCTGCTAGCCTCCGTCCATTCCTTCACAAGCTCCTAATCCCTGCCTTGAATCCCACTTGTTTTTTTTTTGACATCTTTGTTTCACGCTCGCTCTTCGTTCCTTCTGCTTTTCAAACCCGCAGCAACATCTTTAAAGGCTCGGCGGTGTGCATGTACAACATGGCGGACATCAGGAGGGTCTTCCTGGGTCCCTACGCCCACAGAGACGGACCCAACTACCAGTGGGTGCCCTTCCAAGGGAGGGTGCCGTACCCCCGACCTGGAACTGTGAGTCTATCTTTGTGGTTCAGAGATTAATAAAGATGAAGAAATCTTATAATGATCACACACTGAAAGTTCCCTCCAACCTCCCTGTCAGTGTCCTAGTAAGACGTTCGGAGGATTCGACTCCACCAAAGACCTTCCGGATGATGTCATCACCTTCGCCCGGGGTCACCCAGCCATGTACAACCCGGTACACCCGATCGGGGGGCGTCCCATCATGGTGAGGACGGACGCCGACTACCAGTTCTCTCAGTTGGTGGTGGACAGGGTGGAGGCGGAGGACGGGCAGTACGACGTCATGTTCATCGGCACAGGTACGAAACGTCATCACGTTTGTATCGGTTGTTTCTTCATGGGGTTTTGAGTTCCTTACACACTTTGGTCGTGTGTTTCCTTCCAGACATGGGAACAGTGCTGAAGGTGGTGACCATCCCCAGGGAGAGCTGGCACGACCTGGAGGAGGTGGTGCTGGAGGAGATGACCGTCTTTAGGGTACGGAGAGAGATTAGGAACCTGTTGTATTAAACTCAGATCGACATGTTGTGTTAAATAGCTGCATCTGTTCCACACAGGAGCCGACTGTCATCACGGCCATGGAGCTGTCCACCAAGCAGGTAAAGACTCATTTTGCAAGTATAATAAAATCCACTGTTTAAATATGCAAATGAGGCACAATGAAATTAATTAGTCACAATTTTTTTGCATAAATGCCCAGAACAGAACTGAACAGTGGAAGTAGCAGGTGCCAAATAATAATAATATATCAGTTTTCACCATGTTTTGGGGATTAAATGTTTCATTAAAATGAAACAACCTTCAGAATATAGAAAATAAAACAAGTTGGAGGACGTATTTGAGATTTAGAACAACTTTTGACTAAAGAGCACATGCAACATGTTGCTCCAAAACTATTTTAAATCATTTAAAAATTGTAAAATAAACCTTATTTTTGGTGATAGTCCCTTTTATTTATGGGTGCCGTGCTCACGTCCTCGGGGCCGTGGAGTGATGGAGTGATGGAGGAGGAGACCTCAGGCCTGGAGGCTCCACCGCACGTTGTCACCACGTTTTCCACTGCACATAACTTAACTTAATGACTTTGACTCCTGACAACTTGATGACACGGAAGACAGAAAGCTGTAAAGAACGCCAATTTCTTGAGGGGGGGGATTTTAGATTGTGCAAGAAAAAAAGCATTTTTTTGAGCATTTTCTTTCCGCTAGTTTGGAAAAAAGAAATAGAAGCAAGTTTAATTTTGAATCTTTCCGCCTGCTGTGTCTCAGCTTCGAGAGGATTTAGAGATCTAAAGCACCTCTTAAATAACGTTCCTAACCGAGCCACACAGGAACATTCAAATTTGATGTCCTTGCTGTTTCGTTGGCTCCCATAGCAACAGCTGTACCTCGGCTCGGGCCTGGGCGTATCGCAGATGTCTCTACACCGGTGTGAGGTGTACGGGAAAGCTTGTGCTGAGTGCTGCCTGGCCCGGGACCCGTACTGCGCCTGGGACGGCACCGAGTGCTCCAGATACTTCCCCACTGCCAAGAGGTAGGAGCACGCACACAGCAAACAACAGCACTTATTTAATCTGTGTTCATCCTAAGATTTCGCTACGTAAGCTGTCTTCTTGCAGCTTTTGTGTCGTCACACGCGGCCTCACCTGGGAGTTATCAGAGCACCTGCATGCCGCTGCAGTTGGATTTAAAAAGTTTGCTCAAGGGCATTGCAATGCTTCTCTCCACTGGCCCATTATTGTGAATCCAACAAATGATCACAGGTGCACAGAACAACCTTAAAAAAGGAAGAAATCTGGTGCAGGAATGTTACTGCAGTATTTAAATACACATACACAGAATACATGTGCATTCCAGGAAGTACAATCAGTTGTTTCTGAGTTGTTAAACTCCGCCACCCTGCGAGCTGCGATGCATAGGAACACAAAAGACTGAATATACACGCACACATGCACACACACACTAAATTATAGCCGACAGGAGCCGTCTGACCGCTTCATCCTGCAGCCAGGAGGTATGAGCATACACACCCTCAAATTACCCTAAGTTGACCACTACACCGCTCACACACACACCCCTTCATCTCATTCACCCAGAACTTCTCACACCAGCAGAAAGTAGACCAGTGGGTATACTCCGGCTTGGCTGGGTTACAGAGGAGGTGGCACACCCCGCGGTTAAGGCCGGGACCGGCTCCTCTCAGCTCTCCTCCACACACTCCAAATATTTTCCCTCCCAGAACGAGAACCAGACACCCGGCCCCACACGTGCTCAGACGGCCAAGAAAGACAGGAATGTTAGCCCATGAAACGTAAAGAGGACGGACGCGGTGATAAAGAGACGGAAAGACAAGTGTCCGGATAGGAAAAGGGAAGATGGAGGAGCGATGTGCGAGCCGAATTCACATTCCATTTCAGTCCATCTGTTTCTTTTTTGCCTCTCCTTTTTTTTTTTCCACGACCCACTTTATTTCCCATTTCCAGCCCTCGCCTCACCTTTGGCTTACCCCCACCGCCCCCACCTCGCCCCCGGCTTTGATTTTTACGACACCCGTCAAAGATTTAAAACGCGACCATGTCAACTAGCAACAGGGGAGACACATTCAGTCAGTCAGTAAAGCCAGGCAGTGAAAAACAGCTCACCATTGTAGTAAAAAAAACTGCCTGACATAGCTGACTTTAATAGAGCAGGGCTACTTTTTGAAGGGGTGAAACAATATTGTATGTTTCATAATAGACATGAAGCATACGATATTTAATTTCATGTTAATGCACATTTTGCAAAGGTTAAGTTGCTTTTATACCCTGTTTGATTTAACAGGGACTGTTGAATAAATACTGTTTGTGTTGACATTAGCATTGGGCAACATTGCCCCCTAGTGGCTGAAGTTAAACAATGCACAGAAAAAAAACATGACAAGTGTATTTCTGGTCTGTTTTTTCAAAACTTAAAAGGCCAGCACGTCCACGTGTGCGTTCACTACCGCCATTAAATTTCATTATATTTTCTTCCCAGGCGCACCAGGCGACAGGACATCAGGAACGGGGACCCTCTCTCCCAGTGTTCAGACCTTCAACATCATGGTAACTTACCGACACACACACACATCCTCTCTCTCTTCTCGCTACACACTCCTCACTCCCTTGTGTGTTCTTGTTTGAGTAGATGACGTGGACGGCGTAGCAGGCAGCGTGGAGGACAGGAGCGTGTACGGCGTGGAGAACAGCAGCATGTTCCTGGAGTGCAGCCCCAAGTCTCAGCGAGCGCTCATCTACTGGCAGCTGCAGAGGCCCAACGACGACCGCAAGCACGAGGTGCGTTTGCATTAACGTGTTTACATGTTCTTCCCCCAGTAGTTCTTGGGTGACTCGACACTATTGTGAAATGCAATCATGCGAGGCGGAAAGTGTTTGAGCTCCTGATGCAATCGATTTCCAGTAAGTTAGTAAGAAACAGATGGATGACAGTAAATCACACGTCTGAACGACTGCATCTGTTTCAGATCAGCTGGGTTGAAGCAGACAAAACATCATGTGTCTGCCGAGACGTTTCCTTCCCCCTGTTATCATCTAATGACCTACGACCCTTTTAACCTTTTAGCTTCAGGGATCTAGAACGAGTAGAAATCTTCGGGTGTGGATGTTTAGATTGACATTTGACGCGATGATGTCATCGATTCTTCTCCAGCGTTTTCTACTGTCTGGGTGTTCAGGGTGTGTTGTTTCTTTAACGGGTGAGATGATGAGAATATAAGCCAGGAAGTCCAGATTGGGTAATACGTCCCCGAGTTTGATGGGTATCAGGAACAAAAACACGGCACTTTATTAGGGATAGTTTTACCGCTGTGGCAGGTCATCATGGAGGAAGTCATGTTTATCTCCAGAGGTAAACAGCAGAAGTTAAATGTTGGAGCCTCCTGATAAAATTCTTTTGTATTTCCCATCTCTTCAGATCAAGCTGGATGACCGGGTGCTCCGCACCGAGCAGGGCCTGCTGATACGCAGTCTGACACAGACCGACTCGGGTGTCTACCACTGCCAGGCTGTCGAACACGGCTTCATCCAACCCCTGCTGCGCCTCCACCTCCAGGTCATCCCCACCCAGAAACTGGGAGACATCCTTCCCGGACTCCCTGCTGCAGGAGGTGGCGCGGGGCACACGGCCAAGCACCGCGTGTGGTACAGAGATTTCCTATCTCTCTTGGATCACCCGGACCTCAACAGCGTGGAGGAGTTTTGCGATCGGGTTTGGAGGAAAGAGCGCAAACAGAAGAGGGTGAGAACGCCCAGTAATGGTCAGGGGAAACACGACGGCACGAGCGGCTCCCACTCTCCATTACGGCCGAAAGCTTTGGGTCCGAACGCTCAAAGACAACAAGCAAGTCCACCACAGAGTCGGCAATGGCAGCAGGCCGGAGCTCCAACAGTGGAAGGGCCAGCACAGAGCCAGACTACCCAGAAAGGTCAGGCAAGCCTGGGCGTTCTGAGCGGCCAGGCGCCTAAGAACAACCAGAAGAATCAAAACGGTCAGAAAGGGCAGGGCAGCCTGGCCCAGGTCGCTGGAGGGTCTCGAGCGGGCAGCCAGCACGCGGCCAAGTGGAGACGGATGCAGGAAAATAAGAAGGGACGCAACAGGAGGACCCACGAGCTGCAGAGACCCCCACGAAGCGTTTGAAGGAAACGCGGAGATGCACACATGCGACCGGCTCTACACACACAAGCACAAACCCTCCCATCCACACATGTACACACAAACACACTCTGTAGATTGTGTATTCGATGTATGATTAAGTGACCTCTCTATGAAAAAAAAAAAAGCAGCACACACCTGTAGGTAGAACCTCACACGTCACAACAAATAGATCCGTCATTCAAAGCACATAAACCCTGTGGAGACGACAACGATGAGAGGAGGACTGAAAAAACTGGAATGCATACTGTAAATGTGTGAGGATGTGGCTGGTTGCCTAGGATACGGGCCCGGCAGACACGTCAACCTCCTGTACATAAGCTACTAAAACGACTGGTGTTTAGTTCGGTGTTCTTTGGTAAGATGACGGACAGTTCTGGGGACACTAAAAGACACAAAGACATTGATGGGAGCAGAATTGTTCTCTGCAAACCGGCCCACTCGAGCATGTGGAGCGCAAGTCACGGGATCGATTAAGAACTCTTATTTTGAAGAGCTGTTTGAGGAGAAAAGGAGCCTTCCGTCGAGTCGTTTTTTGGAGAACTGACGCAGCAACAACAGCACTCTTAAAGGAGGAGGAGGAGGAGGAGGAGGAGGAGGAGGAGGAGGGTGGTGCACAGCTTGCACCGGCGGCCCTCATGTTGCTACAAGTCATGCAGCGAAAAGTGCTGCCGTGTCCACTTGAGGCTGGCGACGCATTGTGCATGTTGTTGTCAATCAATGTTTTAATAAGCTAGTTATTTTATTGAATTCTAGAGGCTTTTTTTTTTTTTTTTTTTTTTACACCCTACCTAAATGTTACATTTTTCTTTTATATTTACTTTTTTTTTCCAAAACCAGAGCTTCTATAACGGGGCAAAAAGACAAGCAACAAGTGGTCTCATTGTGCATTATCTCCCCTCTGCTCCTGAGGATTTTTGTGTAAGTTATTCTTTTTTTCGGGGGGATTCATAGTCCGGGGGCGCGAATCCCCCGTCGTCGTGGGCTACGCTAAAGTCCGACGTGGACTGCCACTTGTTTTGTGTACATATATACAGCAAACGTAACTCTCTGTGTATATACAGTACAAATACAGTACAAGAACACCACTTGATCATTATTTATTGTTCATTGTTTTGTGAAAGGGTTGCATTTATTTTTGATATTATGGTATTTTGGCTCATCAATATATTGGAGAAACCATGGCAACGGCAATTATCGGAAACTTTTGGACCAACTGGGGGAAAATCGTGTCGTGAAATCCCCTTTTTTGGGGGGATGCAAGGCTCGATAACGTATAAAGTTCAGGTGCACGAGCGTCATCAACACGTTTTGACAGATAACGATAAGCACAATTTGATCTCTTTTGTCTTTTGTAACTGATCCTTTTCTTAGATCGTTTCTTCCCACAATCCATCCAACATGTTTTTTAATTCTTAAAGTTGCCATTATGTGTAAGATAATTACCCAAACTGAAAAAAACATTAGCTGTGAATCTCTGTAAGAAAAATAGTGGAGAAAAATGTTGAATCTAGTCTAAGGAGAAGACACGTTATACTGCATGTGAATGCTGCCTACAGTAAGTGCATCTTTTTATTGTCTCTAAGTGTTTTGTGTGAGAGGTAAAGTTCCCTTAAAGCAAGGTGTGAATTACTTTTGTCCTTTTGCCAAAACAGTGATGATAACAACTCCTTCTACTCTGGCCAAAGCTGAGCGATTCGATCCGACGGTCCCGTCTCCCCCCCCCCCCCCCCCCCCCCCCCCCCGTCCCTTTAAGACATGATAATGTATCCATGCAATGACTTATAGCAAACAGAGTTCTGTACCAAAAAAACTCAAAGGTTTAAGTGTCCCTACTTCAGGTCTCTCCATCAGAGTTACAAAACTGAGAGAGCTGAAATGTACTGCTGCTGTAACACAGTTCTTTCTGGCATGCATTCAGTTGTCTAAAATAAACATCTCCGTTACAAAAAAACGTGCCGTTGTTCTCAATCGGTTTAAAATCTGTGTGCATGAATTGTCTGCTGGTCCGAACAGCCGCACACAGGATCGTAGTGTTTGATGTACGAGGATACATGCTGAGGTTTAGCTGGTGTTATCTTTACAATGTATTTGTAACGTGCTAATATTTGCTAATCAAGGGTTAAAGATACAATTTGTAGGTTGATCTAAACAAGCTGGTGTTTACACTCCAGGTCAACAGGGGGCAGCATATTATGTTACAGCACTCACCTAGAGTCACAAGCTTTTGACTGGAAGTATGAGGTCACACATCAGTGATGAGGAACTGTGGCAGAGAGCGTCGACAGGAGCTGGATCCTGAGGTAGGTGAGGATCCACCTGAGGACACACCTGGAGAGGAGGAACAGAAGAGAGGACGTCCCAGGAGAAGCTGGAGACGGGACCGGGGTGGCTGAGGCAGAGCTCAGGAGGCAGGAGGTCGGCGGGGGAGAGTGAGAAGAGGCAGCCTGGTTCTGCGTTCATGGGAGGGATGTCGTCAATGGGTTATAGACTGCTGAGAGTGACGGACTCATGTATGTCTGTAGTCCTGTGAGGACCACACACTGCGACCGTGTTCATTTTATTATCTACACCACTCAAAATTACTTCAATGATCAAATAAACAATACACTCAAATAAGGAGAATGATGCTGACAGAGTGTAGCAATACTTATTTAAACCACAAGAGGTCAGTGTTGTGTAACTTCCTCTCCAGCCTGCATGAAGCCCACCCAAGGAGCTCTTAGTGGGCACTTTAACATCTTAACATGTTGTAATGTTTCCTCAATCAGACGCAATCACGTGTGAAAGCGATGCTTCCGTGCTCAGAGGTTGTGTGTGTGTTTGTGTGTGTGTGTGTGTGTGTGTGTGTCTGAGCTGAAGTGATTAAAGCGGTACAATCACGTCCTCTTCCCTCAAGTAAGTTACACTTGTGTTATGAATTTGCTGCTCCTGCTGCCATGGCAACTGTCCTTGAATGTCCCGTGTGACTTTGTGTGTGTGTGTGTGAGTGTCTGAATGTAACACACACGTTCAACTGGAGAAGGCGGAATGTCTTGACCATTAATGTCAGAGTGTTTTAATACCGTGTCCTCCGCCGTAGGGAAGCTCCTCCACCGTCCTAAGTGCTTCCCCCTCGTATCTGCTCCTCGGGGCGACATTTCTCTTTGTTACGGTAATTTCAACAGCGTGTCATCCTCATCATCAGTTACCACTTGTTATACAGCTGTTATACAGCCTACAATGGAAAGTACATAGTCATCTTTTCGGTTTCCTCTCTTCGCCTTTCTTACGTACGATTCCCAGACACACAAGCCCATAAACGCCTCCCCAACTATTGGTGTTCTGCTCAGAGCAGCTGTCAATCACGACGTTAGACCCGCCTTTTTATAGCATCAATTAACTAATTAAAGCTCATCAGGAATATTAAAACTAGAACACACGTCATGGGATAAATGACGTGTACCGCAACAAGCCACCAGGGGGCGATCAAGATGTTTTGGCTTCACTTTCGGTGAGACCCCATCACGTCTGTTTCTATATATGTCTTTGGGACACATTGTGACAATGACAAGTCTCCATGCAGATAGTAACATCCACTGTATGTGTGTGTGTGTGTGTGTGTGCGCTTGTGTGTGTGTCCACAGCTCCTCACGACTTCTGAAAGTGGGCTCCATTCAGAAGCTCTGAGTCATTCCTCCTTGCCCACGAGCCAGCCCGAGTGATTGTGGGAAATCAAGTCTGTGGGCAAGGAGAGAGGAGATTTAGGTCAACTGCAGGGCAGCGCAGCAGGCGGCCGAAAGCGTTCGACGTCCTTCTCCTCTACCTCTGAATCATCCGCCGTGTTTTAAATATCATGTATATCGTGAAGCCTTCACTTTGGATCACTTCTCCCCTCTGTTTCACTGTAAAGCTCCTGCTCGTCTCGCTGCCTCCAGCTGATGTTAAAGCATCAGAGCTGTCATATCCTTCCTGCAGCTCTGCAGCGGGAGCTGAGAGGCAGCGACGCACACAACGCTGACGATACATCATTCGTTCAAATATGCACATTCATCCCAGTTTACTGCTGTAGGCTTTGTAGGTGTGTTTGGCAAGGAAGAGAAACGTGCGCTGCATTAATCCTCAAATGATCCCACAGTTAGGAACCCTGCAGGTGAGTGGCAGCTGCTGCCCGACCATAGCAAGTAGCAGAACAGGTAGATGTTATTCAATATAATCTCTTGTCTCATGTCTACCTTACATTTTCACTTACTTATATAACCATCTTGTCTTATTAATAAACGCCTCGTCTCCCGGCGCAGACGCTCTCCGAGTTCATACGCAGTGTGCTTCGGAAGAGCTGTTTCACCGCCTGTTGTTGAGAAGCCGTGATTTATAGCTCTGATCTCACATCCTCAACGCTGAGCCACAAGGTCATAAACGGAGACACTTTACACAGCTGCACAGCTGGGAACATGTGTAGGGTGCAGATACAGAACCAACTCATGCACGAGGTGCAGACGCACACATAGACACACAATAACACATCAGTGCTTCTGTCTTTGACATGCAGGTACTTTCCCTAATATGAACTAGTCTAGAGATCCAACCAGTCACGTGTGGATGTAGCCAGCTATGTTGTGGCACTAGCTGGGAGGTGGAGACGTATACAGACTATAAAGTCAAGACATGGATCTGAAGAGTCTCTCTCGCCTGTGGACAAGCAAACTGGTTTACAGACGTTGAACCAACAGCCCGGGGCCAGCACGACATTTGTGTTGGTGGAAAATGGTAATAGTGCCCTTTAAAGGTGTCTCGGTAAGTGAGGACTGGAAATGTCTTCATCACTAAGGGCTGTAAAGTGTTAGCCGTATAGGGAGACACGACACACACACACACACACAGGTTTGATTTTACACACTCTCCATTCGCTGATTGCTTGGCGCTGATTCGGTGATCAATGGCCTCTTCCTGACCGACCGTCTCTTGGGGGGAGGACTGATTCGCACCGGGCTGCAGGGTTACCGTCAAGGACAGCTAAAGCTTTCAGGATTTGGAAAGGAGCCCAAGTCCTCTATAGAGAGGTGGCTTCGGAGGGTTTCCTGCAACAACCTTGTTACCTTCATTATGTGTTTGTTTGCAGTTTTCCCTTCAGCGTGACTCATCCGTGTTAGGTCTAGCGAAACTCAAGGGACATACCCCCTCATTGCAAAATAATGACGGTGCCTGCTCTGACGCACTACCTTAACAACAGGTGCGGGATGTTAATGATTCATG
>CAAKHC010006061.1:5768-45432 GCA_901007825.1 Macroramphosus scolopax | reverse complement strand
ACACACCATCAACACACACCATCAACACACACCATCCACACACACACCATCAACACACACACACACACACACACACACACACACACACACACACACACACACACACACACACACACACACACACAAAGAAGGAACTAAACACACACAGAAAACTACACACACACGAGTAAATAAAACACTGAAAGCCATAATAGCACTTTTAAGTTAAAATGCAACCTTTGAGGTTAAAGCATGTGTCACTATAAGATGAGTACATCTGACCGTTAAACTCTTCAGTCTGTAAACAGTTGTGTAGCTTTACTTGCTAATGTTTTGTTTTTGTTGTAAAACGGTACGATTATAACCGAATTAAATGTGTTTTTCCAAATGTTCCCATAATTTCGACAATAAAAATGAATATTTGTGGCTTTGACTTTGAATAACAGCAAAGCCACATTGATAATACGAAGATGTAAATATAAGTATACAAGTATGTCAGCAACAGGATAATACTGTACGTGTGGCTGCTAGCTAGCTAGCTAATAAAGCTGTCATATGTTCCCATATGGGCTGGCTCGGAAACTCACGATAACACGGGAATGGGTGTCCAAACAATACAGTGAGGATAGCGACTGGTTTCTGGGTTAATTTTCGCTGACGCGAGTTGGTAGTTCTTCATGGTGTCGTTTTCACCAACATCCGCCATCACCAGCTGTGGGAAATGAACTTCATTTGTCCCATTTAAAGCTCAGTCAAGCTAGACAAATACACTACTATTTGCTCATCCAGTATAAAAATAAAACGTATAATTCAGTTCGTCTTGGTGATAAATAAGGGGGAGGGGTAAACCTGATAATAACAATTAAATAATTGCTATGTCTTTCACTCCCTGGTAAACTTATAACAGAAAGAAATCGCTTCAATCATAGAATTTCAATGTAGCACTTTACGGTGTTGCATTATTTTGAAAGGTACAATCGGAAGCTATGTTATTTCTCAAGCGAGCTTGATCTTTAACGGCAGCTGCAGCCAACTTCCGGGATCTCCATGAACCTGCAGGGGATCTCTCTCTTCTGTCCTCAATGATGTTAATCAAACACAGACAGTTACTGTAAACCTTTTAACTATCATCTTATTGGGAAGATACATTTTTCATACACATTTTACGTAATGATAATATATTTTTGAATTATACCTTTAAAATAGCATTAGTTGGATGCTAATTTTAATCACAGAAATTACATTTACTACAGTGTACATGCTGTGACTGCTTATATTGATTAATTCTCCTTTCAAAAAGCCACAAATCCTCGGTTATTATTTCTGATAGATTACATGCATTGTGCAAACTGTTCTCCGGTTCCAGCTTCTTTAATAGTTGCCTTTCTTACCTTTAATATCTGAATTATCCAGCAAAGCAGAGCTATTTTCTCACATGTGACCCTGTGGGTGAGCGCCCTCAATTTAGTCCCTAACACCCCCTACATTTCCACACCTTCATCTCATGACCATCCATGTTCAATCTTTGATCTGATTTTGGATCAGTCCAATTTGTCAGACGAATGTAGACTTTCAGGTCAACAGCTTGTCAATAGTCATTTGGCTCAAACTGAGCAACAACAGTGGGACAGTTATAACAAGGCTTCAAGGAGGAGAGTCTTCACAGATGAACGCTGCGTCTGCCTTAAATCCCTAAACAATACCAAGGGATGGAAAGCTGATACATCGCTTGGGGAATGTCAATTTCCTCATGACTTTTGAACTCTGTAAAGGTTACTGGCAACTACCCTTGACTGAAGTTCTTGAAGGTGCTTTTGATAACATCGTTCCACTGCATTCACATCACAACAGCTCTGTTACTTGCAGTTGAAGAGGTTGCCAGTTTGGTGTTCTGCGTGGAACATCAGCAGGCGACTATGTTGCAACCTACATTGATAACATCATTATCTTCTTTATGATCTGGACATACCATGTGTAATATCTTTCTTATGCGCGTCATCAATGTCAAGAAATACCATGTCACCAAGAAGGCAGTCCAGTAACTTGTTTATGTGATTGGACATGGAGGAGAGCTTCAGGCAATTGTAACTGAAGGCTGCGGTCCTTCTTGGGGTTAGTAGGTTATTAAGTGAAGAAACAAGGTCAGTATAATGTTAAGTGGACTTCAGAGAGTGCGGATGCTTGTCTATGTGAAGAACCTGCTTCACAGAGTCCACATTTCTCTCTCGCTTTGAGATGCTGCTGGAGTACATCTAGCAACTTCCCCCAATCACTACCACAAAGGTGAACCCAAGGAATCTGCTGGGACCCTATGCACTCCATACTGGGTCCCATTAGATGTGACAGGTGATATATTGTGCGAAGGGCAGAAACAAACTACTCAGCAAAAGCAGGCAGACATTGATAAATGTAGGCGCGCAGGACTCATCATCGGGGCGCTGAGGGAATTCTCCGGCAAAATGCCACCTCGATATCTGGCTGAGCCATCCGACCCAATTAGGCCGTAAGATGTGCTGCTTTAGGGACTGTAGCTCGGTGACATGGTATCCTTCTCCAACAAAGGTTTGAAAAGTAGAATGTCAAGTGTCCACTTCAGCTTCTTGGACGGAGATTATCTGGCAAATAAATTAGAGATGAAAAACACATTTTAGATTGTGAATTTATCAGACAGGCGATATAAAAGAGTTTTTACTGTTATAAAGGAGCCGATTAGATACAAAGAACAACAACAACAACCAGCTCTTCTTATTAGTGGTCTTCTGTTTTCTCAGGTCTTATCATTGTATTTCCAGATGGATGTGTGTGGTTGTGTATGCATGCATGCATGCATGTGTGTGTATATATATATATGTGTGTGTGTATATATATACACACATGCTTGTATGTGTGTATGTGTATGTGTTTTTATTATTATTATTTCAGTTTACCTTACTTCTCATGTAAAGCACTTTGAATACAATACAAGGTATAATTATGTATATTATTACAGCAACAGAACACTTTCAAAAGGCTCAACGAAAGGCTTTTCATCAAAGTCTAATTAAACCTTGTAAAAGGTGTAAAAACCAACTACAACAGATCAATCCATTGATTCGGTGTAATTTGTTGAAATTGTAGTATTGACTTTCTGTTGAACACAATTCAAAGCTTTGAATTTTATTCCTCTTGAGGATAAGAAAGAGGTCGTGACAGTTGAACCCTCAGTTTGTTCATGTAGTGCTGACATGGTGCATATTGTATATTTATGTGTGAGTAAATCACCACAAACAGAAAATACCCATGTACACAAATTTCTCTCTTCCCTGTTCAGGATATTGGCAAAGCACAAATAATCCTTATTTTAAATAGGGGCTGCTCTGTCATGTGTTCAGTGGCACACACTGCCACTTGGTGGATATGTTGGACAATTACTGAAGGTGGCGAGGGGATCTGCAGTCATACCAGAGAACTGGTAGAACAAGTTGGAGGCTCGCAGACCTTCAGTGAAAACAAAAGACACAGCAGGATGACAGAGTTTCCGGCTTTCGCCTTATTAATGCATATTGCGTAAAGTATTTCCCCTCCAGGTTCTTGGAATTAAAGTGCACACAGGAGATTATACAGCATCATTGTTCATGCAGAGAACCAGAACTCTGATGCCAGGATGAGACGTCACACAATTATTGTTTCTTTAAATGAGTTTATGGTAATTTAATCATATAAACAAACCCAATGACTGTTTGTTTTGTCCATTACTTGTGACTTTATATGTTTAAGTCAGTTGTTTTGTTACTTGTCTATAACATGTATCTGCTCCTTCTCTTCCGCTCTGTTGACGATACACATAAAACCCACATTCGACCGCAGGTTTTATCTCCTATCTTCCATGTATCCTGCCTTCAAAATATTAGTCACTCATCTGTGATGTTTTGGGGAGAAAAGAAAAACGGTGGCAGAATTAAAGAACTTATAAAGACCTAACTTGTATTATCTATTTATAAGAATTAATTTGAGATGACAGATTGAAATACAACAGAAAATCAACTGATATTAAATAGATTGTGAGGCGAATGTGATGTGATGTGATGTCAGGTGAATGTACGAGTGTGAAGTGATGTCCTCTGTTCTACTTCTACAGAAGTCACAAACTACTACTCTATAACAAAAGGGGAGGACACCTCTTCTATAAAAAATACATCAGTATCATTAGTATTGTACATTTCCCCTCCCCCCATCCTTCCTCTCTCTCTTTTCTAACCAACAGGTCGACACCCTGAGCCTGTTTGTGCTCAAAGTCCTTTCCTGATAAAAGGACGTTCTTCATGCCACTGCCCCCAAATGCCTGTTCATGGTGGAATTGTTGGTGCACCTTATATAAATGTATATAAATACTTATCTACTGAATTTGAACTCCACGTCCCCTTTCGTTTCCTCTCAGTGTGGTTGCACAATGTAACATAGACGGGGCTGAATGTTGTTTTACAACCAAAAACACTGATGCAAATGATGTGTTCTGATCATTAGTTTCCACTGCATTCAGAACCAGGGACGGTGCATCGCTGCATGACGCAAATAACCTCAATGGATCCGTCTCTCTGTATCCTTCAGAATCATGTTGGAATGCTGTGGTGGGGAAAGAGACTGAATAAGATAACAAGACCATAAATAATTTATGGGGGGAAACGAAAAACAAGCTGTTTCATTACTGGCAGGGGCACTAAAATCATATTACAGCATTATATTGTTGATGGGGCTCAATAATATGTATATTCATGGGGCCAATAATGTCAAGCTGCAGCCTGCTTGATTCTCAGGCTTGTTGTTTTTGCTATTTTCACATAGGGTAATTAAAACAGTAGTTTCTATACATATTAGTTAGTACATCTCATTGTACATTGCTCCTGGTCAGACGGATCAGACGATTTTTATGTTGTACCATAAGTTCTTAAATGCTGTAGTAAAATAAAATTTTGCTTTTACTTTTGTAGCGATTCAAGTGCACTTCCGGTTGTATGTTGCTGGCGATGAGTGGCTTTACGCTGCATTCACGCAGTGCAAAGATTCATCTGTTGAATGTCGGAAGGAGGCTGAGGAGGAGAGGAAGAGGTCGATCAGTAAAAGCAAACAACCAGGACAAGGTGAGGCCCCGCTGAGCGCTCAGTTTATAACAAATACTCTGCTGAAGTGCTGTAGAAAAGGTAACTTTCGCTTCAGGCTGTTGCATAACTTTTGGGAACTTGTGCTCAGTGTGAGCAGCAGAGACATGATGGGTATGTTGGGTAATAACTCCTGTGCCTGTTCTTTCCTGGGCGGGGACAGAAAACTAGTTTTCTCTCTCTTGTAAGGCTCTTGTTTACCCAGTAACACCATGACTTGCACCCCTTCTGACAGTAATTTATCCCCCAAAAAAAACATTAATAAGAAAACTAATAACATGCATGTGAAAATCTCCTCTTTTTGGTTTCATTTGCTGCAACAGTTGAGCATTTAGGGAAGTCATGTACTCAAGGTGTTTAAGAGGACAAATCTAAGTGCAGATGTAGTCAGCAGGGAGTTAGCCGGGCTGGGATTAAACTTCAAGAGGATCTACCTTGTCCATTTCCAGCTTTTTCCATTTTCTGGAACTCCCTTCCTGTACAATGACTCATTTTCCAGCTCACCTCAGTGCATCTGTATGAAACATAGACTGTATAAAAGAAGTGGTTCAAAGACCCAATGATGTCACGGGAGGTTGAATCTTGGAATTTGGTATATTTGCCGTCCCATCTTGTTTTTTTTTTGGAAACAGAGCTGACTGATTGATGCAGCCTACCAAGATAGGGACATGCAAATCGCAAGGTAGCCATGCCATAAAGCATATCCTGAATTGTCATCTTTTTTTACTGAAAATAGGACCATCGTTTACAACATGGACAACATGATATATTACAGAAGATATGAAACTTTACTTAATAACAAATCAATGAGAAATGAGGTCATTTTCTCATTGACATTTTCAATGAAGTTGAAGTTGCCCCCTGCTGGTCATTACAAAGACTGCAGCTTTAAGGGACTTCTTTTATATACAGTATATAAACGCAGCTAAAGATCACTAACCAATACATATCTCATTCAAACTTTTCTGTGGACATTGAGTCATTACAATATGCACAGATATTTCACGCCAATTTACGTGGTTGAAAATGTAACACAATTCAAACTGCTTTTCCTCAGCGACCTCTCAGAGCGCAAAGGTCAGCTACTGACAGTTATGACGACGATTGTAATGGAGAGAATCGGCAGAGTCTTCATCAGCCTGCAGCAGATCAAGCAGGTTCCCCGGATGCTCACTGAGTCTCGGCCCTTCATGCCCGGCACCTTGCGGGACACCGACGTCCCTTACTTCTTCAGGGAGCGCTATGTTTGCACCGGCTACCGACCTCTTCATCGGAAGTGGCGCTACTACCTCCTGTCCATGTTCCAGCGCCACAACGAGACCATCAACATCTGGACCCACCTGCTGGCGTTTTTGGTTTTCCTGGTGAGATTGCGACAACTTGCTGGGAGTGTTGACTTTGTTGGCGATCCTCACTCGTGGCCTCTGTTGATCCTCCTCCTGTCCTCGCTGGCCTACTCCGCCTTCAGTGTTGCTGCTCACCTACTGGGCGGCAAGTCTGAGCTGTGCCACTACGCCTTCTTCTTTCTGGACTATATCGGGGTGGCGCAGTACCAGTACGGCAGTGCTATAGTTCACTTTTACTATGCGGTGGATGAGAGCTTTCACAGACACGTGCGTGTGATCTTCATGCCGGCCGCCACCGTCCTCAGCTGTCTCTCATGCCTCGGATGCTGCTACGGAAAATACTGTAACCACAGTTTACCGACCGGGGTGCGTAAGGTGTGCCAGGTGGTGCCCTCAGCACTCGCCTACCTCTGGGACAGCAGCCCTGTGGTGAACAGACTCCTATCCTGGTCTCCGGGCTGCAGCGACCCCGCGATCATCTACCACTTTGGCCAGGTGGCCTTCTTCCTCAGCTGTGCCTTCTTCTTCTCCGTCCCCCTGCTGGAGCGCTGCTGCCCCGGACAGTGTGACTTCCTGGGACACAGTCACCAGCTGTTCCACGTGTTTCTGTCCTGCTGCACCCTGTGTCAGATCCACGCCTCCCATCTGGACTTCGTGGGCCGCAGGAAGCTGTACTCCCCTCTGCACGGGGGCAGGGACGCCGCTCTCTTTGCGGGACTGTACGTGGTCACGTTGGTTGCATGTGTGCTGATCGGTGCCTTCATGCTAAGGAAAGCTAAACGAATGCTCGATGATAAACACAAGTCCAAATAGATTTGGTCTTTTGCAGGAAGTATGTGCCTAGTATCTTACTGCTTTTATAGAAAGGGAATCCTTATTTCTGCTGCAGGCCTGTATTATATAGGTCATCTGACATTTTAACATGTTGTAAATGTAAGCGATGTTCATGTATTAGAAGTTCTGGAACGACTCCCAGTATCAGTGTTCGTCAACAAAGACTTTTAAATACGTGAACATCATAAATATTATTCTCACAATTTACAATTAAAACTTCCTGCATTAAGTATATTCACAATTATAAATACCACTGCTGTTACTGAGGAAAAAGTACTACTACTACTACAATATGTCATGTTTGTTTGGACTGTTCCTCACACTGTGGGCAGATTTCAGCCAGTGAATTTCTATTTTTTTATTTAAATGATAATTGTTCAAATGTCTTATAACTGATGACAGCGAGGCAACAATCGAGCTTCACCAGTGCAATAACAAAGCTGCAGCAGCTGCCTTACTAAATGTGCCTCATTGAGTATTACCTTTCATTCCAGTTGTGTTTTAACATGCAATCTTTATTTTGGGATCAAACTGCACAGTGTGTGTGTCTGTCGAGGTGACATTCACGCTGGTTGGAGAGCGGCGACGCTGTAAGTGTGACCCTGATCAATCATTGTTTACAGAACAAGCGTTGGGTTCATAGATGGAGGAACGTCAAGAACCTTCTGTTATCATCTTTATCGTAGTCGTGGTTACGACTGTGGAATGATAGTTCACCAGTTGAGACGTTGCTGGAGCGCCTCCGCCGTTTCCTGCCAACATTTATAATTATTTACTGGTTCTGTCTCTGCCGTGTTTACATACAGGCGTGTTTGTGACTCCGTCATGCACTCGTTCCCGACAATCATATCTGGGCCTGATGCTGGAAAATCGGCGGCGACACCATTTGTGTCAAAATCGGGTTGAATTGTTGAGTCTGGACCAAGAACTTATCACAGAACTTGTACCTACATGTGTGTGTGCAAAAAAACATGTTGAGGTTTTTAGGTATCAAAGGCCTGATGTACTTAAACCTTATTTGTTTTTGTACTAGCGCTACTTCACTTTAAAAGCAATTATATAACTTACTGTTGTACTTGCAGGCATTGATTTAAAAAGGCATTTAATATGAAAGTCTTAATGAAATAGATCTGTTGTATTATACATGTGTGGTCGTCCACAATCACTGGATTCTGTCATGTTGGGAATCTGATGTCTGCCTGAGGAGTAAACAGGTGGAATGAATGTCATTAATGTAAAGGTACCATGATGATGAATGTTTTTGGGAGATCATAATGACTACTGACCAAGGTGTAAACACATTGGGGGGCACAGAAGTACGACGGTTTGTCGTGCTTGTGTTGATCTTCGCACGCTGTGCAAGGACCGATGTGTTGCAGCATGTTGTCTTTAATTCTACCTTTGACATGTAATATGCATACACAGTACTACCACTCTGTAGTGGTTAGACCAAGCCTATAGTGTCTGATCTAGTTACGGGTTGGGAGTTCCACCTTATCGTGCCTGATGTCTGTCTGTTAATGCACTTTTTTTATTTTCTTGTTTGAACGATCAAACTTCTCGAAATGTCTTTGTTTTATTAATGTAAACTAGACGTTTTATTTTCTTTCCTTTTACTGCCAGCAAAGCACCAGCAGCTGCAAGAGCAATAGAATGAGATAAAATATATATACTATATGTTATATAGTGGATGTTAGCAGACAGTAGTTTCTTGTTATTGTAACCGAGTGAATTCACTCTGTTTCTGAGGGATCTGTGTGTAGCTTCATCTGTCTCATGGACGAAGGGTTAAAATACTGACATGACAATGTTCAGATGCAACAGAGAGTGCATGCAAATCTGATTGGCTCTTTATTAATGGATGTCTCCCAGTACTTAATTGGTTTCCATGGCAGCCTGTTAAACAGTGTTCCCCACTGCAGGGCCTCAGATGCTGCGTGTACTGTATGAATACACTTGATACACTTATGCTGAGCTCCTGAGTTGGTTCTTTATCAGACTAGTGACGAGCACCAAGTGACTCTGTGCCTTATTTTACTTGGTCAAAATGTAAAAACTGAGTTCGGCTGTAAGGGAAGAAAAGATATAATAAAAACTTGAAACACATGTTTTCTTTCTTGTTGACATGCCGACATGAACATGAATCCTACAGTTTGTGTTCAGGATCTGTTGTCGATTGAACAGAAGCAGCTAAATCATTCGATGTCACGTTGGCAACTGTATCCTCCGTCAATATAGGGGACTGATGTGCAGCCTCACCGATTCCTGACTGCCAGGGGACAATTCTGGCCACGGCGAGTCACCCAAGCAGCGACAATTTGCATTTACATCTCCAGTATAGCTGCACCCGAGTTGGACTTTCTCTAGAGCACCTTTACCTATATCTCTCTGGACCTCTTAACCCGGTGTAAAATTGGACCAAACGTTAACCCCGGGGAATTCGACACTATAGCAGCAGCCAAACAACATGATATTTGACTGTGTATACTCTGTAAGGACCCACTGCTGCTGTCGTTCTGTAGTCTTTAGACGTGAACCTTCTTGTTCTCAAATGGCTCTGACCCAACTAAATGCACCGTCCTGCTGCCCCCAAGTGGCAGTGAAGGGACATGAACTTGTTTATTCCTTCACTGGAGGAAACCTGGATCCTTTTCACACATGAGCAGAATTGGTTTCCAACCTCCTCTGGCACAACCCTCAGGGATCACATTGTCCAGCTCCCTTGCAGATGTCAGATGTATTGACTACGTCTCTGTAGTCTGGCTCCAGTCTTGCTGTGTCTTGCTTGTGTACTGGCCCAAACTCCAGGGCTCACATATTCACTAAAAACCCTGAATCAGCTGGGACACGCCACTGTTGGGCTCCTTCCCACATTCCTTTTGTCTGACTCAGAATAAAGGGGACTGCCTGCTTCCCTCCTAATAAGTTTCATCTCTTCTCATTATGCTCAGTGAGGCTGCAATACACTGCTGATCTGCACTCTTGACCTTTTGGCATGATGACCAATGTGTTGGTCAGTCCAACAAGGGGCTTTTTTATTGTAACACATTATCTATCAGGTATGTGTGTGCCTACAATTTGGAGGATTCTGGTTCAACAAAATCTACAAAACAAGGCAAGGACACTCATTATCATCATCCCTGATTGGTCAACAATCCTGGGAGTACTGCTAGATGCTTCTCCGACCTTTCCTCTCACATTACCACTAGAGTTTCTGTGATATATCTCAACAGAGGAGGGACTGCCATAGAATCAAGAATATACATTCATGTTCACCTCGAGATGAACTATAATCATTTCAGGGATGATATTCCATCTAGCTGTTTGTGAAAAATAAATGCACTTTACAGCACATGTCCTCTTCAAACCTCTTCAACCGTCTGTCTTCTGTTCACCATACAACCACATACAGAAGGAAACAATGAGATCACTTCAAATAAAGACAAGCTTGTGTTCACATCCACATCCAACTTCCCTTTTTTTTTTTTTAACCTTTAAATGAAAATGCCTTTTATTTTGAAATTATTACCGCCGAACTTCCCTTCCTGCCTAGCCTACCGCGATCAAGTGAAAGCCTTTGGCAAGCAGAAGCAGAAAGGGCGGAGAAGGACCTGCGGCTATGGGGATCAAACTGTACTTCACCGCCGTTACTGCCTCGCGGACGGTGAGTGAAGCAGCATCACTATAGTGAACTTAAGGTTTTATTTATGCTTTTAGCTCCGGTGGTCGCAGCTAACGGAGCTGAGTCCAGCGGACACACCCAGCATCCTATCAGTGTTAGCTTCCTGCTGACCAACAGTGCAGTGGGCCTCCGCAACCCATTTAACTTATCACTGTAACGTTAGCATTACTAGCTTGGAGGCGTAATGTTATATGTCGTGAAATTACTGAAACAACAGGACGTGCAAAGACGAGACAGAATCGATTAATTCACCTGTCATTTTTGTAGATTAACGGTGTATTTTTAATGGGAATTCGTCTAGCCATTTTTTTCCACAAAACTGTTCCCCTAACTGTTACATAAAATAGCCTTTATTGCTAGCTAAAAACATGCACGTTTACATGTACGATAGCCGATAAACTAACGTATCCCACGGTGGTACGTCTCATTTCTGGCAGGTCTGAACAGGGAGACAAAGGTTAACTACCCGTTTCCTGCTTGGAGAACTATCCATAAAACTTCATACTGACAGTTAGATCATGTTAAATGGTTCAGTAAATTACGTGTATGTAAAAGACTGAATGTAGATGTAGTAAATAAGTTATCAATGAACGTATAAGTAACGTTATCTCCCCGGGCAGTGGAGTTCCGCTCACCGTTGACAGTCCGGCTTCACAGCACGTTACCGTCCCGTCAAAGACTATTTAAAAACAGTGAAGGTTACAGATATAAAACCTCATGTTATCATCGTGTGTGTCAAAAGGCTCCTGAGCTATTAACATAAACTGCAGTGCAGTAACGGTGCTTAGAGATTTCCACACCTACAGGCTTTGTAATAGCAAGTCACTTGTCAAAGATATCATTTATATTTTTCATTAAAACCAATATCTCATTCTGTAATGTAAAAGGTCCCGATGGTCCTCGAGTTAAAACTGACGTATCGTAAGGCGTTGTAGTCACATGACAGTCACTTCATCAAACCCAAGCCACAATATACAGTTTTATTTTTGGGATTGTGCAACAGACACATTACAGTTTTGTACTGTAGTTTTGCCATAGATTTACACTACTGTAGGGTGGACAGAGTAATGGAAGTCTGCTGTTGTCAACTGTTCTGAAAACAATGTGCTGGCTTCAACATCTGGTATCTATTAGGTGTGAGGAATTCAACGAGTGTACTGTTCAGAAAAAGCTACTTTAGCTAGCTAGCTTTGACTCAAATACTGCATGTATTTTGTTCAGAACACAACACTGACAATTCAACTGCTACAATTTTTGTCCAGCGAAAGCAGGAGGCATTCAGTTGGTCATAACACTTGTGCAGGTCAACTAAATGTCAGCCTGTGTGTTTTCAGTTAATGCTGAGTTTAGGTGTGGTCGAGGACACCCCCTCCCAACTTCCTCAGCCGCCCAGAGAGATAGCAGAGCAGTCATTTGGCCTATTAATCATCAGCCAGGAGCCAGATACCACAGCTGTTTTATAAAGAAACAGACACAAATGACCCCCAAATCATAGTTTACTTTTGCCAACACTTAGCTCTGATTCATTTCTTCATATTCTTGGCCTTGAAGAAAAAGTCAAAAAACGACAGTTTGTTGCGCAGTGAGAGTTTGAATTCTCTTCTGTTTATTTTGCTGCTGAGTGGCTCTGATGGCATTCTGCTGTTTTCCAGGTGAAGTCTCAACAGGCAGAAGTGAGGCGAATCCTAGACAGTAAAAGCATCAAGTATGAGCTCATTGACATCTCAGCGAGCAGCGAGCTTCGTGAGGAAATGAGGACCAAAGCCGGAGACAGCACGGCTGTCCCTCCCCAGCTGTTCAATGAAGACCAGTACTGTGGGGTAAGAAAAATACACCAGCATAGTACTTCAAACATTCAACCCCCGTAGACTTGGCAGGTAGCTCTGAAATGTATGATAGTCTTTTATTGCAAAGCAGGTTCATGGAACCTTGTCAGTCTTCCTTCTATACATTGTCTGCTTGCTATGGTTTTAGGACAGATTTTAACTCGTGTATAGATCAGAGACACGCTGAGACGATGGTAAGGGTTGGTGTCTGCGTCTTTACTGCGCTGTCACCTCAGCCTGCTGGTGTCTTCTACAACAGCTGGCCTCTGCAGTGTGAATGGTCTGGGCGTGACATGAGCAGGCCAATTCATTCAGATATGGTCCAATCAGCCATAACCACCTTTAGGACCAGCAAAAGACATGTCTAATTATTATAGTGATCAACAACAGGCACTATACCAAGAAATGTAATCAATATTGTATGTTTCTTGTAACGGGAAATAACAAGCAGGAACTTGTTTTATTGCACTTGACAACTCGCTGTATCATCTCAACAGAGAGTGTAAAGTTAGATGCATGAAGGTCATAATCTTTAGTTTCCAACAATTCTGAGACTATATAAATGTGCTTTCACAGTTTGTTGATGATTGACACGCTTGGCTTTTTCCTCTCCACAGAATTATGAAATGTTTTCTGAGGCGGTTGAGGCAGATACAGTGGATCAATTTCTGAAAATGGCGTGAAGAGCGACGAGTGTGATTCTCCATCTTAACCCCGCTCCTTCAACCACCTACCCCATGCCCCAACGGAGGCCCTTTAATTGGTCTCTTAATACATCTACGGCAGAGTCCAACCACTTTCAAGGCCATAATGCAGAATGCCAAATAATCTGAAGACACACATTCCCCCTACAGCACCTTTAGAGTCTGTGTCAGTCTTAATCTAGTGTAGTTTTTTGTTTACTGTTCTCTCCTTTGATTCCTTTCTGTCTGACACACCAGTGTTACAAAGTGCTCCTTGTCCATCAGCAATTAATTGGGTGTCTAAATATGTGAATTGGGCTAACTAACCTTGGCTGCAGCCACTTGATCGCTGGAGATTAAACTAATCCACTGGATGACAACGTTCAACCCACAATCTTCCTGAGCCTCTGCTGACTAAACACACAGTCATTACTCAGTCTTAACTACTTTGTTGTCTTTTCCTGTCGCCTTCAAGTTCCCATGTTGCTCGCGACGACACTATTTGTAATTCACAAGGATGCAAATGCACACTGAAGTAGCAATGACTTTAATGTCTTTAACCCAACTGTATTCAATTATAGCAGATAAAAATGCCTTATTGGCATGGACATCTGTGATTTTGGTCCCCTGGCCACCTTATGAAATATGTGGCCAGAGCAACCCATTGAGGTCATGCACTGATCAGAATTGCTTGTAAGGGTCTATAAAGCCATCAGAACTTCAAAATGGCATTTGTAAAATATCAATTAGAAGCTGGTATTTGGCTGTGATACATTAAAGGTAACCTACACCCATATTTAGTGGCGGTATTTAGTTGTGTAATCCTTCTGACAGACAATCGAACAACACAGGTGAAAACATTGGAGGTAATAAATAACTTCCAAAAATCCAACCCAGGACAGGGTTGCAATTGAAGGATGTGGACTCGTGAGTATAAAGTATTTCTAAAATCCTTATTACGCACCTGTCTATAAAGAAAAACAAGGTATTGGGAACCAAACACTGTCAACAGATTGTCATTATTGTCTCCAATTGACAAACCACTGATAAATGTTGGCCTACGGGACAAAGAGATACCAAACATGTAGAAGGGAGCATCTCAGAGTGTAAATGATTAGACTGAAAATATGTGAATCTTTTATCTTCCAGCTACGTAGCTTTTTTCCTGCCTCGGTTTCTTTTTATGTTACAGTTTCATTGATTTGTCCTGGGCATGCAGATGCAGTAATGTGACTATGCACTGAAACCCTGCCTCATTCTGAACACGGAGACGAAGGTTAAAGCTGGTGTGTTAGATCGACCTGACTCAGTCTTGAGTTAGCCTTACTGAACACTCGCATGGGAAAAATGAAGGCTTCACGTCTTAGTGCTTTTTTTGTATTTGCGTTCTTTCAGTTGATTTACCTCACTTGGGATACAATGTTGGATCTCTGTCATTTTTTTTTAATTGCGTTACATTTTAAACATTTCTCTTCCTTGCAGCATCTGTCGTACCACCTGCTTTCAAGGTTGTGTTGTTATGGTTTGGATATCCTGTGATGACAGCCTTTACACACAATGTTTGTACACTGTTTTGTAAGTCGATGGTTGTAGATGTTGATCAGTGTATAATTGTAGTACAGGTTTTGTACTATGAATCATGTTTTAGACATTCCATGTCTCTCTCTGAGCTCCTGCTTTGCTTTTGGACCAATTCCCCTTGGCCAAAAAAGAAGAAACTAGGGAATCAAATGCTGTTGTCTTCCAAGAAGATTGTGATTTATGGGTTAAAAAAATAAAATGGAGTTGAATCTACCTGTCTGGATTTATTTCATTTATGAGTGGGATGCAGGAACTCTTCCGCAAGATCCAGTAGCAGTTTTAACGTGGAGATAGTGTGTGAACTAATTATGACTGAACTACAATGGACGTATCATTATATTATGTACAATGATGAAATTACATCATCAAACTGGTCATTTTTCCAATGCCAAAGTCAGTTTTTGAGGCAGTTTGCATTAGAAAGAATTTCACTCTAAATCATTCAGTTTTCTCTGATAAAAGGTACATGAAGACTGCATTGGACAGGTTGGCCACACAAATATTACCTATACCTATTGCATCATCTATGCAAGCATAAATAAATCAATGTTAATCATAAATATAAGAAGCTGACCATATATGTATTTTATTTGCTTACATTGTGTTTGTTTATTTAATGCACAACACTTGGTTTCATAGATTCGTTTTGTCCAGAATTAATTAACAAGTTATTATGAATATCTCTACAAAATTGTATCACATATATTACTGATGTATATCATTAAAATATGACCGAAAATGAAGTTTAATGTGAAAAGAACTAATTTTATGGAGGCTAGTTAATCATGTATTGTCGATTACCTGAACTAATTTATTTATTTATTTCATACCTTATGGTTTATTCTCAATAACTATTCAAATGTAAACAGAGATGTGGTAATACAGAAATGTGCCGAATTGAATATCGACTTCAATTTATTTTTTCTTCTTCGGCTGTCTACATCGGTCACGTGCCCCTGTTTGGGCATAAGCGGCCGTTGAGCGCAGTCTGCCCGGAAAGACGGGAATTATCTTTCAAAACAAAGGTAACATCTAGTTGTGTCGTTGAAGTGGTTAATGGTTAATTTTGGTTGATATATTAATGGAGAGTATTGTTCCTGCATTCATTTTGTAATTGTAATTGTAACATCTGCTACAAAAAAGAAACAAAGCTATAACAGTAAATTGAATTAATCATGCACCTGACCCCGAGATATGCTCTATCAGTATAGCATAAACGTAGTGCTGTTGGTTCTTATTTTGAAAATGATCGCCGGAAGTTGTGTTGTGGAACTCATGTTGCTAGAGTGATTCATAGAAGGAAGCTGTGGATTTTGACAGGTTATTCCTGCTAAGGTAACGTCACTTAACATTAATTATGATAATGGGCATTGGTGTGAAAGACACAACGTTATAAACGTCTTCCTACACCAAGTGAATGGATGACCTGTTTATTCATGTCAGAGTTGTTATTGTTTTACTGTTATGAAGAACCAGTGCATCGGGAAGTTAGCCATGCTAAGCTAGCTGACACAAGTGTTTTGGGACGTCTGTAACGTTATAGCTGAACGTGAACGATTTACCGGTGAGAAAAACCAAACCTCTTTAAGCGAGCCAAGCTTAGCCGCCGTTGTGCCGCGTCTTAGGCACATTTCACCACCATAATAATGCTGTCAGAAGGTACTTATAGCTGCTACTGCTAGCTGTTTACGTTATGTTCAGCAAAGACAGCAGCAGGTGTCGCCTTGCTTTTGCGTCAGAATACAGTTTTCGGTCCTACATACATCAGAACCTCTCAGCAACACCTTTCCTTTCAAATGTCAGCAACTATTTGTACTACAGCACACGTTCACACTGTACACAGTGGATCTTTTCTGCTGTTATAGCTGCAGGTAAAATAGAGCATTTATTCGCCACATTTTATAAAGTATGTTCACACAAGTATAAGACTGACGCTCGATATATTCGGTTAGCTATCTTTGGGGTTTGCACACATATTTTAATCTATCCTTTCTTTATTTCTTCCATGAGATTTTTGGCTATGTCCGGCGTTACTTTCATGTATCAATGAAGATATTTGCCTCCACCCCAATACAATGGAAGTTCATAGGATTTTATTAGTGGTGCTCATAGCATCGCCGTAAAAAGAAAAAACATCTCTTCGGTACAAGACAGGACAAATATTTATTTAGTTTTATTATACTTTTGATGGTTGATCCTGCAACCTTATGGTACCAAGCTTCAGTACCCCCCTGATAAGAGCTCTGTAGAGAGATAGCAGTAGAGCTGAAGCTCCTTTGCTTTATATTAACTCACAGTTGTCACTTTGGGATAAAAGTGGTATAACGTGACTGGATGGTGTTCAGGCGAATGCAAATGATCTTTTTAAATCTGTGCACTGAAGATTTGAAAAGGTCTATTTCAAATTGAACATGCACTGACATTGCATGTTAATTGATGAAACATAAAGTAGGAAGAATGACCTTTATGTAATAAATGTGTTTTTCTGTCTAATGAAGCCACATGTGAAGATGAGCGTCCCAGACTATTTGCAATGTGCCGAGGACCATCAGACAGTACTTGTGGTGGTTCAGCCAGTCGGCATCGTACCAGAGGACCAGTTCTTCAAAATCTATAAGCGCATCGCCAGTGTGAGTCAGCTGGGCATCAGGGACTCTCAGCGTCTCCTCTGCATCCGCTACCGCCACCATTATCTGCCCGAAAACAATGAGTGGGGTGACTTTCAAACGCACCGTAAGGTGGTGGGCCTCATTTCCATCACCACCTGTGGCTCATCCAAGGACTGGCCCCAGACGGCGGAGCGCTTCCAAGCCCAGAAGGAGGTATACAGCTCCACGCTGTACGATTCGCGGTTGTTGGTGTTTGGACTCCAGGGAGAGATTGCAGATCAGCAGCGGACAGATATGGCCTTCTACCCCAGCTTTGACGACTGCTCTGATGTGGAGAAGAGAGTAGAAGACTTTGTGGAGACGATATTTATTGTTCTGGAGTCCAAGCGGCTTGACCGTGCCACAGACAAGTCTGGTGACAAGATCCCTCTGCTCTGTGTGCCCTTTGAGAAGAAGGACTTTGTTGGTTTGGACACTGACAGCAGGTGAGTCTTTCTGTTCGCTGAAAATCTCTTTCAAAATCTCTTCAAGGTAGTTGAGTGTGTGAATGTGATATAGATGTGAACTATTGTTTAATTGTGATATATGAAGTGTGTGTCAAGTTAACTGATACATGTCAGCCTCACCTTCTCAGAAATACTCCCTTACAAAAATCCGTATTTTGATTTTTGCCTGCTTCATTCTTGTTTGTTTACCATGATTTATTTGTCTTTCTTCTTCTTTTCTTTCATACTGTCCTGTGAGTTTATTGTTGGGTGTGAAAAGGTGAGACGTTAGACTTATAAGTGTAGTCTAAACCACTCCCATTAGCTTTAGCTCTGCTTGACAGACACAGCTAGACCTCTGTGCTGTTGTACAGTCGCTCATGACTATAAGCCAAACTCATCACCTCCTCCACACGTTTCAGTGAAAAAGACTGATATCAGCAGCATAGTCAGGTCTGATATACTAAGATAATGTAAGACTAGACGAAGACTTAGACTAAGAGAAAATCATAAAAATCCAATGATTTGGACTGATCAGTTATCCATATCTCTGGATACAGCGATATGGATAACTGTATCAACTGCTAATGGAAGTGCAACATTAACACCTCCATTAGCAGTTGAAATGGAAGTGTTAATGTTGCACTTCCATTTCAGCCTCAACCTTCTGTCCTTTTTTTATGTTTTAAATGCAGTTTTAACAGTTTCAGTAACACACCTATTTCAAATCTTTCATCACCAACATTTAAGCAGCGAGCACATTTAACGTCTCTTCAGTAGTTTAACTGAAGTGTAGTACTGTAGTACTTGAAATTAGTTGAGAAGAAAATCTGTACATCCGCAGTCCTTGTTCGTCAACATTCAGCTGGAGTTAAGGTCACATTTTAGTAGCCCGAGTTAGATTCGTCTGGGTCTTCTAGAGTTATAGTGATTTTGGTGCTTAGTGTTCCTATTTGTGTTTGCACAGACCGTTTCCGTGCTGAACTCTGACAGATTACAGTCACATGTTGGTTTGTTAACAGGATACAATGCCTGCAATAAATCTACCTGCATGTCCAGGACAAAAAAACTTGACTGCTTTAGCTGAACTTTAGAAGGCACTTTTACAATGTAGCTAAGAAGGTTTTTCTTCCTGTCGGCTACAAATCCAAAGTTCTCCTTTTCAATTATCATAAAAACATATAAGATTTAAAATAGACATTTCACTGTAGAGCTGAGTCCCTGTCTTCCCTGCTGCTTCTGTTTGACCACAGAAGCGCAGAGAACAGGAAAAACCATCCTCACGAGGGGGTTTGTTGCAGCTTCAGGAACATTTGGGCTGCGATGATGTAGTTTTTAATGTTTGCGTGCCTATGGAAGCTGCAGCGACATACTGCATAGCACAGCACAATTCTTTTGCAGCTTTGCGTAGCACTTCACCTACTTATGATTGTGAATTTGATGATGACATCCGTGTCCTTCAATCAACTTTATCTGCTTCTGAAGAGCAGCTTTTTGTTGTATTGCACCACAAGTAAACTCTTAGTTCGCATTCGTCATTTTTCAAGACATGTTAGTGTCAAGGCTGTCATTTAAAAACCACAATCACCACATAACCATGTAGTCATGATTGTAACCATGACACTGAAAGTAACTGAACCTTAAGGAAGTAGTATCTTTAACTCAGGCCAATATATTTCCATTACCCTTATTTTTCCTCAGAAAATGTGTATCCTGGTGAATCTGGTTCTCCTTGTCCAAAGGCTTGTGCTGTAGGTGCGCTCGTGACCTGCCCGTTTGTTTTAGTGCTTTCCTTTGCTTTTGCTCTCCCACCCAACACATCCCCTCTGTAGCTGACGACCCACTTGGCTCTCCTCTCCCGGTTCTCGGCTGAAATAAGGAATGCAAATAGCAGAAATGTACCTATTTCATTCTAGACTTCAAGCCGCTTCGTTCATCCCACTGTTGTCTGAGAGTGTTTTTATCTGTTCCTGCTGCTCTGCTGTTCTTCAGGCACTATAAGAAGCGTTGCCAGGGACGGATGAGGAAGCATGTCGGGGACCTGTGTCTCCAGGCAGGCATGCTGCAGGACGCTCTGGTTCACTACCACATGTCTGTGGAGCTGCTCCGGGCTGTTAATGACTTCCTCTGGCTGGGTGGTAAGTCTCAATGATGGATGCTTATTACTGTACGCCAGTATTTACACAGCTCCTTGGTACAGGGCAGGATGAGTATTTTGGGCTTTGAAACCTCAAAAATAATGACGATCTGCTTGTATCCTGTAACCACAACTGATATTTGGATATATTTCATAATGACGTCTGCATGTTTATTTTTTATCATAAAAATAAAGCAAACATTTTGGTGCCACAATTTATTGTGATTGGTGGACTTATATCAATATGTCTGTGATACGCTAGTAAAGGTCAATGGTGTTGGCTTTTAAATATATTGATTAGGCTCCAGAACAATATCGATCTGTATTTTCCTTCTTATTGTCCATTATTTTTACTATTAAGTCTGCTGACCTCTCGGCCGCTGACGGAGGCTGAGATCTACAAAGGAAAACAGAGCTAAGGAAAGACAAGATATATGTTTATTACATTGCTGTGTTTCTGTTGTCCAGCTGCGTTGGAGGGTTTGTGTTCAGCGTCCGTCATATTCCACTACCCCGGAGGCACAGCAGGGAGGAGGGTAGGACACAAGCCAAATATCTCTCAGCCAGCTGATGCAGGAAAACGCCACAGACCAGGTGAGAACGTCACTCTGTGACCAGACTGGCAGCTACCGTGGTCTGGAATGGATTGTTAATTGATAAAAGAATATGGTCTGTGAGTTATGACTGAGTGAGAGCGCGGGGCGCAGAAAAAAGCAAGATAATTTGGTAAATGAAAACAAAATTAAGAAGTAGAAAATGAACTCTCTATTCTCTGATCATTTTGTTGATGTCTGTCTTTGCTCAAGATCCTCAGCTTTGATCATGGTTCAACTTTATCTTCTGTCTTGATTTGGGGGTGGGTTTAGTGATCATAGGCAGCCTAACAAGTGATTGACAGCTTGTGTCAGGAAGTATGTCAACATCTTCCACTGCTCCCTGCAAACCACCAAGTTGTCTTTGTGGTGCAATGGAGCCACCATGTCGCCCTTCTGTAAAACCACACGGAATCTGGATTACCTAACAACTTTCATGACTTTGCATTTGACAAGGAGCTGCCAATGTCCCTGCTGACTGGCAACTCCAACGTCGCTAAGCTTTGCTCAGCCCGGCTCCCTTTGTGTGCAGAGTGTGATGTCAGCTTCCTGCCGAAGCTTCCCTTATTTACCCAGATGAATGCTGATTTCATCCAGACGTCATTTAATCTGTCTCTTTTCCTTTGAATTAACATGATATTAACATGGTGTTGTACTAACATGGCTTTGTGCACATTTTCCCTTGAGGTTATCTTTCTCAGTTTAAATGGTAATAGTTACAAAATGCCATTGTGCTATCTGAGGACTATCTGAGGAAAAAGTAATTTACGGTGGAGGCTGGAGGAGGCTGTTAGGGTGGAGGCTGGAGGAGGCTGGAGGAGGCTGGAGGAGGCTGTTAGGGTGGAGGCTGGAGGAGGCTGTTAGGGTGGAAGCTGGAGGAGGAGATTTTAGCCACAGTAACTTGGAAGCTTGTCATAATGGCAAGAACGTCAATAAACTTATAATAATTAACAATATGTTTAAAACCATTTAATTCATCCTTCAATTTTCTGCTGCATATATGTGTTGACGATGCATTAATCCAAAAAAATCCTTATCATACGTAATTGGGATTTGCTGTTGCAGATTATATATGTTCACCGGTCACTTTATTATGTACATCTTGATTGTTCTGGGTTGGACTGCTTTAATTCTTCATTGCATAAATTCACGCAGGTACTGGGAACATTGCTTGAAGATTATATTGACTATTGACATCATCACTCATACAGCAGCTGCAGATTTGTTGCATCATGATATCACGAAGGTGCTGTGTTGGATTAGGATTGGATGATTGTGGAGGCCATCTGAGTCCAGCGAACTTGTTGTCATGTTCAGTAAACCAGGTAACATGACTCGTTATCCTGCTGAATGTAACCAAGACGGTACACTGTGGTACCATTACACCAGCACCACCACCCAGAATTATTGATACAAGCCAGGGTGGATCTGTGGTTCTTGACGTTTCCTCCAAATTCTTACCCAACCATCTGATTTCTCTGAACAAATTGAGACTCATCACCCCAGGCAAGGTTTTTCCAATCTTCCACTGTCCAATGTTAGTGAGTTGGTGCCGTCTGTAGCCTCAGTTTCCAGTTCTTAGCTTAGTGCTATGATCCGCAGCGATTTAAAGTATCGTCTCTCTGGTGGTGGAGGCTGCCGTGCAAGGTGCCAACCAGCTCATCAGTAGTAATTAAAGGTTTAGTGTCTTGCTAAATGACACTTGCACACGATCTCGGGACCAGCCATTGAACCAGTAAACAAACCACAACGGACGCCAGGCGTGGCAGACGGAGTTGTTTTGATATTGGAGCTGTTCTTAATCCGATCGTCGCGGCGGGAATACAACACATACAAACGTTTATTTTTCATCTGGGTGTGTGTCTGCGAGCAGATGGGTGTAGGCACTGTAGGCAGGCACCATGGAGGGAGGTTAGACAATGTTCACTTGCTTATACTACACATATTGTGATGAGACACAGCGGGTTGAAAATTGTCACATTTTTCTTTTGACAGTCAGTTGAACAGGTGTCCCTAATAAAGTGGCCAGTGAGTTTGATCTGCTGGGAAGCACTGAAAAACATGCTGACGTAGATGCTACTAGTACGATCTTTTCAGTATATGTCTGTTCGTATCCAAGTGTGCATTTATTCATTTTTACATCATCTTAAAATTGTCAACTGTTTTGTTTTGGCTTTTCAGTGAAGTAGTTTAGTTTCATGTAAGAAAAGTTGATCCCAGCTCTCGATAAGTGCAGTTTATTCCAGCAGCCTTCAAGCAGCTTGACAGACTAACACTGCTAACACTGCACTTTGCTTCATGGAGTCAATCTGCATTCTTTCTCTCCGTCTATAGGGGCTCAGGAGGTTCTCATTGACCCAGGTATGGTATTGTCTAACCAACATCGCTCTTGTAGACCGTCCGCCTGTTTGCTTGTCTTCACACTTTCTTTAACATCACTTTGCGTTGCACCAGCACCCTGATTCCTGTGAGTTATTTTATTTTGAAAATCAGCTGATGTTCTTTTTTTTTACACTCCATTGGCAAACAGTGTCGTCCTGGGTTGGTTCACCATCACTCTTATTTTCACTCGTTTGCTTGGGTTTTCTCACAGCCACGTTTTTGGTCATCATCATCATCATCACATGACTGAAAGTCACTATGACTGACACACTATTTCTCATTTATTTTAGCCACATTATACTTGCAACTCTTAATCTTGATTTTCACAGAAAAAAAAAATCACTCAACCAAATCAGTAATATTTTTAACTTTCTCCTAAAATAACACAAGAATATGAGTCTCTTCTGAAGCACCAGCAGGTGGCAGTGCAACACCACTGGCACATGGCTGGATCCTACATACTGAGAGCTCAGTTACTCAACCTCACTGTTACCTCTCTCTATTAAAGCCTGCGAAGACAATATATTGATTGTTCATATTTAATCTGTAGCTTTAAAATGGTGTTTTATTGAGGTCCCTGCAAGTGTTGTCTGTTTTCTCTGTCATGTGGCAGGGAGAAAGTGCAACGCAGCAGCTTCTCATATAATTGCTAATAATTGCCATAATGAAGGCAGCACAGTGTTGCTATAGACACGGACCTGTTACCAGGTGTTGCTAAGAATTGAGATTTTTAATCTAATCTCTCATGGCTGAGAGCTGCACCTTGCGGGAGCTTAACAGGTATTTGAGGTGCAAGTGAAACCCTGTTGGGGAAATTAGAAGAAGACATATCTGATCACATCTTAGACATGACAAAGGTCACTGAATTTTGCAACATCAATTACTGAAAGAAGAGCAGGATGATTCAATTGAGATCATTTATATTCGATAAATGTATAGATTTGGTTTGAGTGAAACTACAAGTCGAGGGCCACCAGAACTAGGAATAAAGGACATGTCATCAATACTTTTATCTTTTCAACCATATTCAACTACTGTATATCTGTGTATGATTTCATCCATCAACCTGCATGTGGCTGCAGAGGCGAGGTAAGAGTCTACAAACTGTAAGTGGTGAATTAGAGTCCTCCTGTTGTCCTTCCTGTTGTTCTGTTGTTCCTGGACGATCATGCTCCTATCGTTCCTAAACTAATCACATTTCTTCCTCTTTTGAGCGTAGGCGCCCTCACAGCCAACGGCATTAGTGCTGACACCAGCACTGAGATTGGACGGGCGAAGAACTGCCTGAGTCCGGAGGACATTATCGAGAAATACAAAGAGGCCATATCGTACTATGGGAAGGTATTGAACAAAGATTACAGAACCATCTGATCACTAAGCCAACCGACACGCGGTTGTTTGGTATAAAGTCACTGATTTTAATGTTCATGTCAGTATCATTTTAAAATAATACCTAAAGAAACAGCAGCAGGCTCAAGTGTTCAGTCTCCTTTAGTTTAGAGTTCAGAATTTGACTGCATCTGTGACCAATGGTAGATGTTTGAATTATTAATACATAGTTATCAGATGGATGGTCATACGTGACGTGTTTTCGTTCATGTCGCTGTGATACAGTATGTAGAAACTACAGCTCTGCCTAGTAATACTTACCCAGCTCACTAGGGGTCAGTATTCTGCTGCTACACGGCAGTAGTGAAGGCAGTATTTGACGGCAGTTATCCGAAAGCTGCTGTTTATTACTGAATGCTACATGGGTACAAATGTAACACACGAGCATGAAAGCATGTTTAATCTCTGGAAAGGGAACTTAATTAGTCAAATACAACCTTATTGTAGAGCAAAACATTAAGAAGTACGAATCTTTCTGTGGATTAGCATGTTTCCATTGTGCACTCTTTCGACTACTGCAATTTGAAATAATCACAAAGAATAATATTAAAGTATCCCTAATGCTTCTAGAGGGCTGAATAGGCTCATTATGCTACCAAACTGTGCAGGACGCTGTGCTTTATCTTCATTATTATAATTGCCTTTTTGCGCTGACCTCCCTCAGCCCTTTTACCTGTAGCTGGTTCATTCAGAATTAAATTACATCTCAACACGTAGCCATTCAGATATTAATTGAATTTTATTAAGCAGTGAATGAGTGTGTAAGTAGAGGGAGGTTGAGGGATGGCGAGATAAGGAAAATATGCGCGCCGAAGCCTCGGCAGCCGTGTGTCAAGTTTCCAGTAGAATCATATGAAGAGGAGCGGATGGGAAGCCCCTGAAAAATGAGCAACAGGGGATTTGAATGATCACATTTGTCTGTCATTCCACATCTGCAGCAGGGAGCTCTGCAGCGACCGATAAGCCTGGTCATGTGTTAATAAAAAAAACATAAACCTCTGATTATGAGGGGGCTGTAGAAGTCAAGGCGACCCTCGTTGACAATTCATTTTTCATTAACACGGAGCCTTCCTCGCTTCCCCTCTTATCTCCCGCAGTACAAGAATGCAGGCGTGATTGAGCTGGAGGCCTGCGTGAAGGCAGTCAGGGTGCTGGCCATTCAGAAGAGGGCCAGAGAGGCCTCCGAGTTCCTGCAGAACGCTGTTTACATCAACCTGGGACAGGTATGCCGTCTGTGTGCGACATAAAAAGCTTTTCAGTGGATGATTAACTGGAGCTCTGGCAGTGTGGTGAGCAGGTGAATCTGGCTGGTGACACAACATGTTGCTCTTTTGTGTCATTTTCTGAAACCTCTAACTGACTCCTTTCTTGATCTCCATCATTAAAGCAATACTTCTATTTTAATGTTTTTCTTCTTCTAAGCAGGACTTGTTCTTAGATGTTTAAAACTTGTTTCCCTATTGAACCTAAACAGCCAGTGAAATATCTGAGAACAGAGGTTCAACCTCTTTTTCAAATCTTTTTTTATGTTAGTAGTTTTGTCCTAATGTGTTGAGAGTGACAACCAAATGCAGTGATCGATCCGTTGCCTCTGTAACTGCAGCTATCAGAGGAGGAGAAGATCCAGCGCTACAGTATCCTGTCTGAGCTGTATGAACTGATTGGCTTTCATCGCAAGTCAGCCTTTTTCAAGCGCGTTGCAGCCATGCAGTGCGTGGCCCCCACCATCCCGGAGCCAGGCTGGAGGGCCTGCTACAAACTGCTTCTGGAGACGTTGCCTGGGTACAGTCTGTCCCTCGATCCCAAGGACTTCAGCAAAGGTAGTCTTGGACGATTGGCGGAGTATTTAAGGATTTTTAAGAAAGCTTCATTTTCAGTTCATCCTATTTTCATGTTAATTTTTTTTGTTTAATTTTATATTTTTAGCACATTCTCTGTTCAATTATATTTGGTGCATATGTCAGATAGACACACAGACCTTTGTGCAGCACATTTCATGCTATTTATTAACAAAACCCATTTGATAGTTGAACTAAATGCATCCCTCTTAGGCACTGAAAGCAGCTGCCTCTTACATGAACTTGACCTGATAGTGGTTTGAACACATTCAATAGATAAAAGAACAGATAAAGGAAATAAATAGTATCTCCTCATACCAACTCAGGGTTTTGCTCTCTTTCAAAGAGTGCCTCTTCAGAGTCTTCTGCATTCAGGCAAACACTTTGCTGGAAAAGAGACACAATTGAGACCTGAGCCATGCTTTTGTAAGGTCGTACCTCTTGGTTCTACAGTCTCTTAACCTTTACTCTTTGCAGCCGTTCAATGGCTTTCGAGCACTGACAACACTTAAGACAGCATTCACAGTGAACAGAAAAGCTCAGGGACATCTGTGTTTTCTCTCACGATGGTTATTCAATGGACACTGAAAGGATTCCTCGCTGCCGTGCTCTTAATCACTGGCCAGGTTTCCTTTTATGAACAACAATCTGCAGATTGAAGATGTACTTAAGATGCAGTTACACTCTGACCGAGTGTTTCAGTTATTTTGAATACTTGACACCAATAATTCAAACGTTACGGCTCCTCTCTGAACAGAACATGATCAGCATTTTCTCTTACACATAATCTAGTCTGCTGCAAAGCAAATAAGAGCTATAATGAGATACGTTTTATAACTATCAATGTATAAATATGTCATTACATTTGAATATCTCTAAAAGTCCAGACAGGACTGTGACAGGAGTCCGTTAAGAAGTCTATCTTCATGCTGCTTAGCTTCTCTACATTGAAACAAACATGTCTGGCGTATTGCAGTGTGTGTTTTCAGATCGCATGCAGTGTTCCGCAGTCGGTGAAGTGACATGTGATATAACAGTGTTGTCGTGCTGGCTCACACTTTACACAGGTGCAGATTTAGCTTCGTGACTTTACTTCCTCAAAGCCCCCCCATTCTGTCTTTGGGGCTTATAAGCAGAACAGTGAGGTTCAAGGAAGATGCAATATTCATACCTTGTAAAGGTTGTGTAAAACCTGCTTATGTCAGCAAGTAAATTTCCAGCTTCATCATAAAGAATTGTAATTAGCTCAACAGCCCATCATGTCACCAGAATCACAAAACCTAAATGTTTAAATGACCTTTTGAAACAAGGCTGATTTTTTTTTGTAACTTATAGATTGAAAACCTCCAAATCCTGTTGTGAACTCAGCAATTTATGGTTGAATCTGTGGAAAAATTGTAGCAAGCAGGAAGCAGTGAGGGATTTCTTAGCGTTTTTATTGCGAAAAAAAGGTCACAATTTTAAAATTTCTTTCTTGTATGTTGAAGTGTGAGTATCACTGCACTTGTGCAGCTTTAAAAATAACACTGCAACATTAACATAAAGTATAGCTGGCAGCTGCGGTTGCATCAGCCTTCTGCATTTTGACCTCATGCTTCTTAGGAAGACTGAGACATGATCTATTGACTAGCATTTAATTTTCAAGTTACAAAACAGAATTTAACATGCAGATTACTGCATCAATGCTTTTCATTTATAAGTGCATGGAGAGAAAAGATGATCAGAGAGCAACAACAGTAGAGCCTAAAGCTAGTAAGAGCCCAGCAGCATGCGCTCCGTCTGCACCGGAGGCGCAGCACATCGCCCACTGGGATAATGGACGGTCTTTAGGTTTCTCCATCATTGTTAGAAAGTTCCATCGCCGACAGAAAATGTCCCGTTAACGCAACCTGTGGCTAGCGCATGATATAAACTGACCTTATAAAGCTTAACGGCGTTCTTGAACACCCCTTGGATTGGCGCTGTAACATAATCTGGATACATCAGCTGCAACATCAAGTACCTTCTGAGCAGGGAATGACGGTTGTAAGTATTTTTGACTTGAGGAATCCTTTTTGAGTTTATCAAGCAATAACCTTTTAGAGGCAGGTTCAATTGACAAGAAAATGGGGATCAATGGAGCATTCCCATAAGGCTTAAAGTTACTGTGGAAAATGGCTTTTTAAGTAGCTTAGAGGCTCGTCCTCACTATTCCCCTCTGTAATCAGACATGGGGACACTCTTTTCTGTCTTCTGGTCGTTCTTCTTCTTTATTTTTTTAAATCTTTTTACATAGATTTACTGTTTACTGTTCTCTATTGTGGTCACGTTGTGAAACAAATGTGTGGACTTTATTTTCTTCGTTTATTATCCTGTAGAATCCAAACTGATCATGCAGTGGGTGCGTGACATCCCGGGCAGTGGAAACGTCCCCCGGTTTCAGCAGAGGTGGTTCACAGGTGCAGGGCCTTGTGACTCAGGCTTCGTATGACAGAGCACTCATTATCTTGGTGGCGTGCTAACGGGGTTGGCAGACACCTCCAGTTCAGGCCTGAAAATACACACAGTTTAAGTCATCTTTCTTGTAAGAGTGAGAGCGACATGCTAAGAAAAAAGTGTCCTTTGGATTACTGTCCTCCAGATAAGCACTGGTTTTGGCAGGTGGAAGGCAGCTATTTTTAGACTGCTTAGTGGGTGCATTTTCACCACAGAAAAATAGCTTGTGAAGAAAAATGCATTTAGAGATTGTTGTCATGGCAGAAGAAGTCAGAATGAATAATATTCATTGTAGAAAAATGCTGATAACTGAGAAGCATCATGGACGCGACTTGACGTTTCTGGAAGAGGTATTTAAGCTGACGAAACATCAGCGTTTACCAAATTTCCTCCCTCTGATTCCCCGGCCTCCACAGCACATCTTTCCTCCAGTTTTCTTTCCCACTCAGTGAGTCAACATTCGACAGCTAGTAGAGCAGGGGATCTCGTAGGGGGCTGAGGACCTTATGTAACAGTTGGTGTCGGCCTCAAATGCTATTAAGATGTCTTGTGATGTTCTGCAGAGCAATCAACTCTGGCTGAGTTAGCACCGAGCTGGTGAACATATGATAGTCTGCAATTATGAGGGATGGCTCAGATGAAGACAGTTGATATCATTATGTGTATTCTTTTGTGTGTGAAGCATCTGAAGCGAGCCAAGTGTTGACTCATGGAGGTTTGTCTTGAGTATTACTCATCGTCATGCAATACATTGGTTATTATTACTAATTAAAGAATTTTGGTGTTAAATCAGTTAGCTTCACAAATCGGTTTGTTGGTTTTAAATCACAATCTTAAACTCTTTCATTTCAACTGAAAAAAGGTGCAAAACATGAGACAAAATCTCCTGAAACTGGAGGAAATCAAATATGGGGACATGGTGTTTTAAAATCCTGTGTTTGACTGCATTCCCTTCCAGAGTGTGATGCTGCAGAGTCGACTGAGGCATCTGTCGAAATGTGATATGATACTCGTGTAACATTAGATGTCAGCAATGAGCCTCGTTACCTCTCGCGACTGAGCGTTTCTTTGTGTCATGTCTCACTCAGGCACTCACCGAGGCTGGGCCGCTGTCCAAATGCGTCTGCTGCATGAGCTGGTGTACGCCTCCCGTCGCATGGGCAACCCTGGCCTGTCTGTACGCCACCTGTCCTTCCTGCTGCAGACGATGCTGGACTTCTTGTCCGATCAAGGTCAGTGGATGACGAACACTCAGAAACAAGTTTTAAAAGTGGCAATACACTTTTGTACTTTTTCATCATAGAATTTAAACCATGTGAGATGATTCATACGAAGGCTTAAAAAACCTGTAGAAACAGCCCCCCTGCCATTTGGTGATTGCAGCTTTATACCTTGAGCTTAATAGTGTGCATTGCACAACAAAGGCAGCTTTTTCTTGGCTGGAGTGCAACATTGTGCTCTGACCAGAAATCTTGTGCAGTCAGGAGATATGGTTTTTACTGAAACAGCGTGAGCCAGACGGACTGCTGGCCAGACAATAGAGGCCAGTGTAATCCTTGCTTGGCTGCAGAGCATGAGAATAGAGGGCAGAGGCGGAGAAGGAGAAGGAGGAGCTGAAAGATGAACAAGATTAAAGCAAGTTCACAGAATGGAATATTATTTTTACGGTGCTGCTTACACAGGTGTTCTGAAGAACAATCCTGCTGGCATAACAGCTACATCGATATAAAATATTCATCAGAACATTGGCACACTTGAATTTCAACTGCATAATTCAGAATATCTTAAGAAATAAAATAAATTAAACCAATTTTGTATCTTCAAAGTATTTGGTAAAATGCTCAAAATGGTTGAGCAATAAAAAGAAATGGTGCAATGTATTGAAATAAAAAATACATGCCTAAAATATACACTGAACCTAATTATCTGTTCACTTTTGATCAATTTGGATTAGTTACTCAAACAATATAGATTATTGAAGAATGGTTCCGAGTGTCTTTTTCACATTGGCGGAGATCAGAGGGACGTGCGAGACCATCAGAAAAGCTCTTAGCAAAAAAAAAACATCCAAAAGCTACGAGGTAATCGCCAAAGGTCTTGAAATCCCTGTTTCACCAGATTGTAAGAGTAGAGAGACGTGTCACAGTCAGAAAACTGAAAAGATACTTCAGGGATTTGGAACTAAAAAGAGAGTCATGGAGAGGAGGTTGGTGCAGATTTTGGATTCACCCTGCATCATTTGCCTTAAACTAGAGCAAGTAGGGCTCCATGGATGGAGGCCAAGGAGGAAAACACAAAAAGGCAAGACTAATGTTTGCATAACTTTCAAGCTACAGTCTGTGTAGCAGCATGTTCAGCATCACTCTTCAGGAATGTTTGTTTATATGCGACGAAATGAAGCCCAAAAGGTAAAGAACAACGTATCGACAGTAAACACGGCGGACGTTCTATCATGTGTGGCTGCTTCACTGCCTCCGTTACTGGAGGCAGCGAATGTATCAAATGACTAATGAAATCTGAAGGTAAATACTGTGTCACCTGCAAACTGTGGGGCGAGGGTGTTTCTGCACGATGACTCAGAAACACCTGCAGCAGGACTAAACAATGGTCGGAAAAGATGGAAGTTTTATGTCTTTATTCTGATTAATAACTAGTGATATAATGCAGCAAATCCATGTTTTTTTTTAAACTCCGTCACATGCTGCTGCGCCCAAATAATGTGTCAACATTCACACGTTCAAAATGTCACTCGCATATGCAGCTGAAATTAGAGCTTCAAAGATCTGCGAACAGGCTAGAGTTTAATTTAGTCTCATCTGAGACCACATTCTGTGATATCACACAGGTTTTTATCTGTTTGTGTTGACGTGTTATTTGCCCTGCTTGATGATGTACACAGCATTTGCGACACAGTGTCAGCTGAAGCTGTTAATCTAGCAGCTCTTGCAGATGTTCCTGCTGTATTTGTCCCCCTGTGATATTTCAGGGCGATCAAAACATGTGATTTACAAAATTCATGTATTTACAATCGATGTTTCACAATAAAAGCTTCCTGCTGGTTCATCGGTGGAAAACTTGTATGACTGCTGCTGTGAGGATCCGTGGGAATTCATGTGTTTATGGCCCAGCGTGACTAAAGCGGACTGGCCCAGGCCAGTCGAAACTTAGCTTAATGACATTTTTAAAGGTTTAACAACTCCCACTACTGGATCAGGAAGCATTTCCATTCATGTGGAATTGATTTGGGTCTAAAAGAGATAAAAAATACCTCGCTGTTTAAAACCATGAGGCACAGACTTGATTTGCAGTTTTGACTTCACTCTCGCCAGACGCATCGAATGGATTTGGCCGCAAAGGAAACGGAAGATGTCTGTCAAGATTCTCAGTCGGCAGGGTCACGGTAGATCCTGAAGGGTTGAATCAAGAGCAACTGGACTTGAAAACTTCAAGAAACTAAACTTGCTATTGATACAACACTTCTGGTTATAATGGAAATGGTTTAACGTCTGTCCGACGTCCATAAAAGGACCTTTGTCTCGTCTGAAAACTGTTGTTTTTGAGTTCCTTTGGTGTTTGTAAAGCCGGGGTTCCTAAATTACGATCCAATTTGCAAAAATGCGTTTCGTTTGTTTGTGTTCTGAGACAGAGATTCAACGATGTCGTGCTGTAAGAGCTGCTAATTGGAAATGTCTTATCACAGCCGTAACACACACTGCTCTTCACTTGAAGTGAAGCATATTGGAACACTTTGTTAAAATGGCAGTTACAGCAAGACGGCACCGTCTTGTTTACTTTTCATCCCCGACTAAGCATAATATCTGAGGATTATCAACAAACAAGCAACAAACAACTGTTTCATATTTTCTGTTTAACGGACGTGTACAGCCGCGCAGTAAACAAAACTAACCGAATGTAGCATTTAGCACTGAGCAATGGTCGGACATGTGAGAGGCTGGGGCAGGTGAGCACTCGCAGCACACACAGCGAGGGCAGTGACATCCAGCAGCAGCCTCAGCACCGACGAGACGCCAGGAAACCACCAATCTTTTGGCCAGCAGCACAAATCCATGCACGGATGAAGGAGATTGAGTTTCACGGTTACCTTTGAGATCTCATGAAAGCCTTTAGGCGAGCTTCAGGAGAGCTAGTGCCTAGTTGAGTATGGTAGAAGACATAAGGCAAAGAGACAGTTTACCAAGAACACTGATGCCTACCTGTCTACGATTCTGGTGGAGAAACACATCAGGGGAACTCGGGAGGAAATAGAGGAATGTCTCTGAAGCACTTACACTGAGCCTTAAATGTTATGTGAGAACACGAAAAGCCTTGACAAACAAACGAGGCCCTTTGAGGACTAATGGGGAGTTTTAAAGGTAAAAGATATCTTACAAAGCAATAGGATTCTGCTCTGGGGTACAATGGGTTAATGTACAGGTTGTATTTAGTGTCATCTTGGAAATCACACCGATGCTCATGGAGCTGTCCTTCATACGCTCTGCTAGCATGTCACATCATAGGAAGGATGAGCACCATGTCGTACACCTATATGTCAAACCTACGATGTCCTGCGGCGTTTAGTTTGTTCAAAAGACATTAATGAAGGTGATTTACCCTGCTGTGCAACAGACTTGTGTTTCCTGTATACATTTGTCTTCCACATAAAGTTTCAAAATCCTAATTTTTAAGGTCCGATTGAATTTCTTTCCTTCATTGACAAATGTTTCCTGAATTTAGCTCTCAAATGTATCCTGCAGTCCCTTTTATCCACTTTACTCTGAGAATTTCTCTGCTATTCCTCCGAGAATTTGAGAGTTTATTTTGTGGAATATCGCTCACTGATATCGGTGAAAACACTTACCAGGCATAGCAACAGTAACCAAGGGTGGCGGGACTTAGCGAAGGGTCAATGCACAGGAGCTGGGAACCAAAGAAATATGATGAAGATTACTAATGGCTGATGAAATGCCCTTTAAAGACTGACTGTTCATGAAGGAAGTACTCAGATTTTATTCGTGAGATGCACAGAATACCCGGACATGGAAAGCAAGAGGAATAAAAACAGAAATATGTCATCGACTGAGATATCATTTTATTCATCCCTTGCTCTTTTATTCTTTCTTCACCCAGCCATCTCTTTTTATTTCATCCCTCTCTCCATTCCTTTTCTCTAATCCGTCTTCTTTCTTTTCCCCTCTCTGTTCTACTGTGGATTTCTGGCTTCCACTTTGTATCAACAAGGTTGTGGTTTGTACACATATTAACATATTTATATGGACAGCTTTGTTTTTGCTATTCCTCAGTGATATGAGAACCCTTAGACATGCTGGCTGTTAGCACAAGCATCTCATCTCAGATGTGCTGTGTATTTCTCAGACTGGTAATTAAGAGAAATGTTCCTCTTTTGGATTACGCAATAATTATATCATTTTTTTTTCCTCCGGTATTTCTGCAGCACGGCTGTGAAATATTTATGTCCGTAAAACGTTTAAACTATTTATAACAAAAACCTTGTATACTCCAGGTGAAAACTAGCAATGATGAGACCTCGTAACGCCATCTCATGAAAGGTTATAGATCTGAGCGAAATCATTTCAAGCAAATGTCCTTCTACTCATGATGGACATTCTCGAGACTTGCAGACCCAGAGCAAATTATATGGCTGGGTGAGCAGTAATGTTCCCTCAAAAGCTATTGATGGTCCAATAAAACTTACAATTTTACTTGAAGCCTGGGGCTATGATTGCTGAGAGAGATACACCTCACTGATCATTAATGTCTGGTTAATTTATATCACACAGGTAAGAAATATCCACAGAAGACTCCCATTGTGACTATGCAGAACTTCAAAGGGAGCTGTGTTATGTCTTAATAGTTGCTGTCTAGCCTTTAGATCTTTGTGTCTATATATTTCTTTATGTGCTTTGTCCTCATTGAGTTTCACACTCGTATTTGCTCTCACATTGATAGAGAAGAAAGAAGTGACCCAGAGTCTTGAAAATTACACCTCTAAGTGTCCGGGTGGAATGGAGGTCATCACCCTTCCTGATGGCTTGAAGCTCGCGCCGGTGCCCTTTACAAAGCTCCCGATCGTCCGGTAAGTCAGAACTGTGTGTGCTTGTTATTTTCCTGTTTAATGTTTCAATTGGGCTCGATTTTAAAATAGAATAAATATTATTCACTTAACATCTGGAGTAATTATACCATTGACATATACACAATGATGGTGCTGAAATGATGAGCAGAGTGAGTGATATTTGGTAATTGGGCTTCTTTTAAATAATTCATTCTCCTCCCATATGAGTTAACTGGGGTTTGGTTTGCTGTAATAGTTTAAAATCATTCAATCATTAATTATACACATGGAATTTATTTTTACTCGTGATTGAAGGTATCCCGCTGCGTTTTTCATGAATGACAGATATATGGAGCCTCTGCTATTGCACACACAAACACACACACACACACACGCACACACAGACACACACCAAGTGTAACGTAGCAATGTGCCAACAAAAGCAGTGAAGAGAAGACTGTTAGCAGGAGACCGCGGATGTAGACGAGGTGGGTTTCAGAATCTGTACAAATATTCTACGAGATAGGAAATGAATTCAAACAATCGAATAACCATCAAAGATACACACAACATGTTCTGTTGTAAATCTGTAAACACAACTGCAGCTGTAAAAAGTATCAAAACACTTGGAGGCAGATAAACCTTGACCATTAGTACACTCTGTGTGTACTACAGGTATAACTACTGAATGAGAGCGGATGTTTGTTTGGTTCCTTCCTTTTCACACCCGCTCCAGTGTAACTGGGAACAATTACTTAAATAATTCAACTTACTACAAAATCTGCCTCAAGGCATGATGACTGAGACCCCTGAGACAACATATTGTATATGAGAGTTTTACATTATTGCACATTCTTAAAGAAATGCTGTAAAGCTGCAGACGTACCGAAAGGAGCCGAGCATCAGCAATGACACTGTTAAAGAATCGTGTTGTTTGTCTCTCAGTTTGTTGCTTCAAAACTTTGTTTGTATAAGTCATTAATGCCTGATAATAAAGTCTTTTATTACATCATGGATGTTTTTGGCATAATAATGAGCAACAGTAACTCACAGACACGTTGGCTCTAATGACTTTGAGTCTGTTAGAGTACATTAACAAAGTAATCCTGCATTAATTACATGCTTCTTGTGTGGTACTATTTCTTTCAATGCCATTACAACTGTCTCTATTGGTTTGACGACCTAATAACACTTAAGAAATAGAATAAGTTTATATTTGTAACATTGCTCTGAAATATTTATTGTATTATTTGGTTTTGTTTTCTAAAGATCTATTAACTTTGAGAAAAGTTTACTTTTAATAATTATGCTTTAGATGTAGATACTCATGAATAATTCATCCACACTATCACTCGTGAAAAGCCACGAACATTCGAAATGAAACAACCCAGTTCGTTTGTTGTTTCCTGGCTCCGAAAATTAGTCACCATTTAAGTATCAGTGTGACTAAGAATGAAATGTGGCTTGTTAACAAAACATTTTAACCAGCTTCTCTTCCACACTTCTGCTCTGCATAGATGAAATTCAGATTTGACATTGTATTGTTTGAATTTCATCTATTTGCATGTAAAATCATCACTGAGAAAGAAAGTTAGAAGCAACGGAATGTTTGCAAAAACCGAGGTTTAATTCTTGTTGAAGTTGTTAAGTAACGTATGTTATTATTGTGCCCTTACTTACGATGTCCTCATAGGTCAGTGAAGCTTCTCAATCTGCCTGTGAGTCTGCGTCCTCACAAAGTGAAAAGCCTGCTGGGACCCAACATGTCCACCGCCAGCCCGTTCATCTACTCACCAATCATCATGCACAACAGAGGAGAGGAGCGTTGCAAGAAGATCGGTAAGCCCAACACAAACTCTGTTGATCATTAGGCGTGGTTGGAATCTATTTTTGTGTAAAGGTGAAGCAGTTGTGGTACCCGGTACTTGACCACGGCTTTCGTTGTGCAGCAGCTAACGGGTGATCAGTTTTGAGGCATGAATGGAAGTTAGGTGCCCACTTCAGCCAGCTTAATCCGTGTTGTCTGTCTCTGCATGAGGATCAGGTTTAACCCCAAAATACTCCCAAACGAGGGTCGAGGCATGTTTCCTTTTTACTAGTCCTGTAACATTTTCCCATAACATTATATGTAATACAGTCATCACATATAATGTATGTACACATATTATTAACAAAATCTAAACGGACTGATTTAGATTTCTTTGTTTAAATGTTAAAATTTCCCCAAAAATGTCAGCAGCACTCAAACGAAATAAAATAGAGATAGAAGATAAATCCTTAAACTGGCAGAGTGCAACACACAAGTGTAATGTTCAGTATTGAATGACATTATAGCCTCAAGGTACTACAGCCCTTCAATACTTTGTAGAGAAGCTACACATCTCTCAGTGCTTTTGATGAGCTTCAAGGCCCATTCATGGCCTTTTCAAGCCGAGGTTTATAGCTGAAGTGTATTTTTTACATTGAATTATAGTCGGTGAATGAACACCCAGTCGACCTTAAATAGAAAGTTTCTTATGGCGGATGATCATAACGTATGGCGCCGTAACATCCAGGCCGTGTGACGAAAACTCAAATCCTCCGCAATTTTCTTTGATTTCCGGGGCTAAAAAGAATAATAAGAAACATTCGGGATCCAATAGGGCCTTCGCACTGTTGTGCTCGGGCCCTAAATATCAAAGTCCTGCCCTCCAAACAACAGAATGCTTAGTGTGGCATGAATCTTTTGTTGTTCTACTCTAATTACTGACCTGAAAGTGCACATCATATTATATTAATATTGTGAAGTTTTAAAGGGTGAGCAGCTCCAACCCCTCAACACTGTTTGCTGCACTTATATCAAGATAACATCGTCCGTTCCATTTCTGTCCAGGGGAAGTCACACTTGTCACATTTTATCTTGTTGATGGACGACAATAGCAGAGGATTCATTGTCCTCCGCAAATCGTCTTCAGAATGGAACAATAATGTCGACCATGCAAGTGCAAAAATTTGCATTTAAAACACATAATTCCTTTCTTACTGAAAACTAAAACCTTGCTTGGACCAACAATGTAGAAGTTGCCAGAACATTTTTCTAATTATTCACAATGTGCAAAATGATCTCATCAGAGGTGGATGACATTGATTGAGCCACAAGCTACTTTTAATAGCTGACCAATATCAGTCTCGTAATAACTGCAGCACACAGACCCTGGAGCAGCGCTGCTCTTTGATCAGGATTTAGATGTTGAAAGTCAGATATTCCTCTGGCAGACGGTGGTGTTGTGAGGCTTTGGGGATTAACTCAAACATGCTTTTTTCCCTCTCAGGCCCACCACCTCTGGAGAGCTAGCTGCCAGCTAATGAAGTTGTGATTCTTTCTTAACTCCTTGAAGGCATCTCTGAGCACGCAGGAAGTGTACGAATCAGGTGCTCTGATGCTGGAGTTAGCTGTGGGCATGCATTTATCACACAGTAGCTAGATGTAGGCATGTAGTATCATTCCTGCCTCCAGAGATGCTTACAAACCTTATCATCTGCCATGACTGCATTTGTCTTTTTTAATGTCTTAACACATCCTCGAATATACAACATGAAATAGACGTTTTAAAGCTGGTATGTGCGTTTCTTGTGATCAGTGAGATGTGCACTACGGGAATATTTTTGAGATCTTCATTATGCTCCCGATACCTCCCATAGTGCCACGGCTATAAACATTTACAGCCTCGGAGCAGAACTTCACTACTCACTCCATCATTTTACTGACAGGGAGCTAACGTCTTTGGTATATTAGTACAATGGATTTCAAAGCTAGCCAGTGGCAATATAGGTGAGTGGACACTTAGAATCTATGTATGTGTATTGTCTTGCTCTTTAAGTCACATGCTATGAATCCCATTGCTGTTTATCTCTCAAACATGGGTTCCATTTATATGAGACTGTTTTCCCTATAATTGCTCTGAGACTCAGTTTAAGCACTCGTAAGTTAACCATTCACTTTATTGTGTAGGCCATCTATTACACTGGTATATGGCCATTCAGGGAGGGGAATTTTCACCTCATGTCGTCCTCAAAGGATCAACTGGACACAGTGCCGTGAGCGTTTGGCTCTGTACTCCTGCATGTTTGTCTGAAATAAAACAGTCACTATGAAATAACTAACTATAAGATTGCTTCTTGGTGATGAACATGTCGGGCTTTAATACTCTGTTTCCCTTTTTGTACAAATTTACATATAAGATCAAAGGATGAGCATCAAGTCACCTGACAGCTGTGTGATTAAAAGTTGTAATATTCTAGTTATACAGAGAGCCTCAGCTAAAGTTCATGATTATCTGACAACACAATGCAGCTTCACCTGTTAACGTTCATGTTTTTGGTGTTACTCCCATACAACCAGGGAAATTAATCATTAATAAATTCAGGATCACTCAATGGGATGAGGTAACACAGTGGTCTTCAACCGGGGGTCCGCGACCCCTAGGGGGTCCGCGGAGGTATTGCTGGGGGTCCGCCAACTTAAAAATAAAATAAAGGCAATTTTAACCAAAATAATATGTGATTTTAATTTTTTTTAATTATTATTATTTGATTGAGATGATTAAGAACATGTCATTAACATGCAATAATAATATA
>CAAKHC010006060.1:0-11312 GCA_901007825.1 Macroramphosus scolopax | reverse complement strand
TTTGAACACTCAGCAGCAGATAGTTTTTGTGTCGTCCTGTTGACAGACGAGCCCTCGGAGAGCAGAGACCTCCACCAAACCTCATGTAGATAAATCATGTTTTGTGATGTTACAGCCGTCTACTAAACTAGCAGAGAATTTGCTGGGCAGTTATTGAGTAAACAAACACACTTAATATCTGAATGAGGATGAAACCCAGTCCAACAAACATCAACGGAACAGATCCACGTGTCTGTTCTAAACCACGATGCTGAATCTGACTCTTATTTGGGTTTAATGAACGTTTCATGTACTTGATGTTCCCCGACAGTTCATCAAGGAGATGGACAACGAGAAGAGGATGAGGCTGCTGCAGTTTGTCACTGGTACCTGTCGCCTGCCCGTCGGAGGCTTCACTGATCTCATGGGTAAGAAGACACCATGTCAAGAGAGGAACTGAACACCTCCTGAAACTCTTGTCTTGTCTTGTCTCACATGCTTGAGGGTGTCGTGTTCCTCCAGTGATGGACAGTCTCCTCCAGGACATCCCGTTTTAACCCTGTGAAGCTTCAATATGTGGATGTGTGTGTTGTAGCTGCTGTTTGATATGACGGAGGTAAACCGTGTCACTGAGCTCTGACTTCTCTACTAGAGGTCAGAGATCCATCTCCCCTAGTTCAGGGTTCAACATGAACCTCTCCACTCGTCTGCCAGTCAATTTATATCTGAAACCTCTTTCAGCTTTTAGCAAACGGTCTCCTGATAATGTTTGAATCAGTTTTCTCAGATGGTTATAACGTGATGTAATAAATAAAGATCCTCCATGCTCCACTTTATAGGAAGCAACGGCCCCCAGAAGTTCTGTATTGAGAAGGTGGGGAAGGAGAACTGGCTCCCCAGAAGTCACACCTGGTGAGTTCATGCAAAGTGAAGCCTGCAGTGATTCTGTGTCTGAAAAACCAACGCTACCTTTTCTTTTCCTTCTCCAGCTTCAACAGGTTGGACCTGCCACCCTACAAGAGCTACGAGCAGCTGAAGGAGAAGCTGATGTTCGCCATTGAGGAGACGGAAGGCTTCGGACAGGAGTGAGGCAGGATGAGGGGTTGGAACTCGTGAGTGAAGGAATCTGAAGGAAAGAGGCCCAAAGTGTTGAAATCAGGAAGCCTCTTCCTAACAGACGAGAGTTCCCTGCCCCTGCAGTCATACATGCGTCCACCTGCAGGGCGCTGGGGGGGTTGAGGTGCAGGACTACTGCTGGCGTCGATCCTCCACACCGAGTCTCCTGATTCCTCATCTGGTACCTGAACATCTAGTATTCTTTAAAACCAAAACATGGAAGCTGCTCATGCACCTCAGAATGTGCATCAACGTATGCAGGGGATCCTGAAGTCCCCCCCTCAATCATGTGATGTAAGACCAACCAGGGGGGGGGGGACACTGTTCATCGTCTACAGGTGTCCTCCACTAGGTTTCCTTTAGTTGCTTTAAATCATCTAACAGGGTTCCGCTTCACCAAAAAAACAACTCTTCTGCTCTAAGATTGTTGTAATGAGATGATTTGTGAACTGGCTTTAAACATCATCCGTGGGACTCCCAGCAGATCCGGACTGTCCCATCAGCACCTCGTTGTTACTGAAGCACTGCAGCTGATGGTTTGTGCTTCAATAACAGACCATCTCGGTGCTTCTAAAACATTTGGGAGATGCCTTATATGAATGAGGAGTGAGGAGCCGTTCTGTGTTCCTGCTTCGACAGTATTTGATCTGTGAATTGCTCAATGATTGTGAAGTGTTTCTCTGGTGGTGGAAAACACAGGTGAACTTGACTCTAGTTTTATAGGGTTGAACACGTGACGTGTGTTGGGAGGATGCTGGGAGAAGGTCTTCATCTCGGTGTTTATATCACTGAACATGTTCCACTTCCTCCATTGGATTCATGTTGTTCACAACACCCTCCTGATGAACGAGAGCTTCGAGGGGTGGCAGGACGTCCCGTACTCGACATGTATTTGATCGAATGATTCAGTTAAACCAAATCAATGTTTGCAGTTCAGAAGAAATCCTGGAAGAATTTGAACTGTGTTGTTAACAAACGTCAGTGAACTAGAAGTGATGAAGATGAGGTGCAGTGTTCCAGTTGCACTGTTTGTCTTCTTTACGTCAAGTCAACAACGGTTCTGGTTCCATCCAGTGAAGTAAGAACAGAGTTCATTTAAACCAGATCTTTCTGTGGTGGTGCAGCGGTTCTAATCAGGACTCGCTGCAGGTCACAGAATGCTAAAACAACCTGTGATAAACAAGTAAGAGACTTTAAAGAGGTGATTGATTCTACTGTATCTGGAGGTTGTGGATCCAGACGTCTCCTCACATGCAGTCCGATCATCTGGATGTTCTTTAGGTGAAAGAAATGTTCTCTGAAGGCTAAAGGCCGACGAAGGTCATCGACCACTGAGACTTCACAGCCAAAGTAATCAGTCTGAGGAGGGTCAATTAATTAGTACCAATACTGACAGTTAGTGTAGAAATTGACAGTAAGTTGTAGGTAGAAACCTTATTAACTCCAGTGGTAAAAAGGTTCATGTAAATATGATGATTCACTGCTCGACTACTTCCAGTTCCGTGTACGTAGAACTAAACCACTGTCACTCTCCTGTACATGAATCCAGATGTAAATGGTGTCAATAACAATCTTTCTTTTGTAAAAGAAAAGTTTTAATAAGAGGTTTATGGTAACACTATTTTCTTTTCCCTCTTTCATTTCTGATGTACATGAAATATGTGTAATATAGAAATTGTCACCTTAATAAATGAAATAGAAAAGGAGAGTGTGTTTGTTGTTGGCTGAGTGACGACATTGTGTTGGACTGTGGACGTCTGCAGTAATGTCTCCTCTGTCCCCATGTTGAGTCCTTAGTGGAAACTTCAATACATTTATATTGAAACATAAATGATGATCCATGTATCAAATAAGAATTTAAAACATTTATTTCTTCTCTTCGAGCTTGTAAATGGAGGAATAAAACTTCAGTAGTTATTGAACATAAATGAATGTTGACATTTAATAATCACAGAACTAAACAGAATGAAAAGCTGACGAAGTATAAATATATTGTTTCTGTCTGAATGAGGTCGGTGGTACTGATGATGATCGATGGAGATGAGTGACATCATCCAGCATCAGACACATCTGGGTGTTTCCACGACGACGGTCACTGAAATTCAAACCGTCAGTCTGTGAAACATCAACAGCTACACAGTTTAATGTTGAACATGTTTATATTTGATGTTCTTCCTCATCCAACCCTCGGAGGATGTTGGTGGTGTTTCTGTAGCAGCAAACTGATGCGAGGCCTCCGGTTTTTTCTATTTATCCTCGGTCTTCTTCTCAGGTCGGTCTCACTTTCTGTCGGTTGGGAGAAACTCTATCTTTATCCTCTTTATCTGCCCATTTTCTTTTTTGTGTAACTCTTCGTCCGTCTGATCTTTTCTTACTTCTTTGACCTTACTGTCAATATATTTGGACTCACCCGATGATGCAAACATGAGTGTTCATAGTAATATAATACACTCACTGGCCACTTCAATAGGAACACTTGTCAAGTGATTCAATGAAACAGCTCTTCAAATAAAATAAAGTCCAGTTTGGATCGGCGCTGTCAGAGAACAGAACTACGTCTTCATCATTGAGGTTGTAGTTTGCAGCGTTGTTGAACTGGATTACATTGAGAGGTGTTCCTAATATTTTGACCAGCCTCATTTCATACATTAGAGGGGCAGAATATTTTATGCACCTTGAATTCTTCCTACAGCTGCCCGCTCATGACATGTTGCTAATGTTGGCAGCTAGCAAGGATGGCTATGTTAGCTTTGACATTGGCGTTAACTTAAACCTGAGCCAAAATAAAAAAAGGTCAGAATTAATTTTTGTGAACATCTGGACCACATTGGACCTGGTCCAGATCCCAAACTGCTGCAGGTAGACGGCTCTAACCTCAACTACATGAACCCAGACTAAATAAAGAATCTTTAAAACACAACCTGAGATTGACCAATATTTTATTCAGTTTGTGAACTTGAATGGGCCAGGAGCCATCCTGGCTATCAGGAAGTTCATCCTGGTGAACGAACAGCCTCGCCCTAGGAGCTGTTGACAACATTAGCCATTAGCCAGAGTGCTAATGACGTTCAGCCTGACAGCACCGCCACGCGTTGCCGCAAACATTGGAGGAGGGAAAAGTACCTTTCACGGCCAAAATGCACCACCTTCCCTTTATGTGCTTCATCTGGAGACGGAGCTGCTTGAGATGATGAAGGTCTCAGACAACACAGAGGCTTGTTTACATGAACACAAATATTTAATGGATGAAATACAACAACACACAGAAGCAGGAAACAAGAATGGACCCTCTTGAATCGAAATATACGATGACTTGAAATTATTTGTGACCATTTAATAATAATAATAATAATAATAATAATAATAATAATAATAATAATAATAATAATAATAATAATGATAATAATAATAATGATAATAATGATAATAATAATAACAGCTCCAGACAAGAGTCAGTGAAGTCATTGGACTGAACATTTGATTCCACTACGTTGTGATCTGAGGAGATGTTTCAGGCTCCTGGAGCTCCTAAGTTCTGTTCTCCTAAGCATCCGTCCACGATGAGATAACAGTCAGTTAAATACAAGCTTTCCATCCATGGAAGCACTTCTTCTACAGTTCTTTCCATCCACCACTCTGATATTCACTAGCGTAAACCCAGTGGATTATAAAGATTCAACGTGTGCCATCACTTCCTTTCTGCTGCAATGACATCACTGGATTAAACAGAAGAAGAGCCAGCAGGTGAACGCGACCCAGTGGCTGGCCCAGTTCAGTTCAGACCACCTCTGGATGGTGTGGAGGGCCGTGTAACCCTGGAAACAGGAGCAACAGACGACGTTCATAGAGATGCCAAAGTGTCTAGTTAAATGCACCTTGAATAAATCTCTTTTTCACTTTGTAAAAGTTTTTATACTGTTGGGTTTAATACTTTGTGTTATTGTCTCGTGTTTCTCATCCTGCCGATGTTGTCTTCTCTGTAATTAACGTCACACCATAAATGATCCGAGATGCAATCTGGTTTTCTCTATGGCTCATGACGGTGGAGTACATGTTACCAGCGGTGGTGTAATCGATTCCGGGTCAGTGAGTCCAGTTGCTGATGTCTTTACCATGGCACTGAATGTCCCTGAGCTTCTGAAGTTCTGTTTGTTTGTTTGTTTGGCTGAGTTCCAATATGAGAGAACCTTTTCCAACAAGCTGCTGTCAATGAAATGGAACACACCCCGAACTTCCAGATGTGACACGCTACACAAAAGCCTTTCACATTCCTTTTTCCCTTCTGGGTTTGCGCTTTGGGACGTTCTTACCTCTTCTACTTCCTGTTCATCAACTCCAGGATCAAACATGGAACCGAGGTAAGTGAGGTGGAAGATGGCCAAGCAACTGAAAAGTAGGTTCAGCAGCATCACCCAATACTCCTGCAGACCGAAGGAGACAAGAAACCAGATGAGATAACCACAAGAACATCCGGTCAGGACTGAGTGGAGGAAGTTAGAGTTACAATTAAGTCACACAAACGGCTTCCTCTGATCTCAAATATTAAAAGAATGGACAAAATGAGAGGCTGGACTAATGGACTGATGGACTAAATTTGGAGGACATGGAGACTCTGAAGGAAAGCTAGTGAGTTAGATACATGGTACAGAAGCTAGTGAGTTAGCTACATGCTACAGAAGCTAGCGAGTTAACTACATGCTTCAGAAGCTAGTGAGTTAGATACATGGTACAGAAGCTAGTGAGTTAGCTACATGCTACAGAAGCTAGCGAGTTAACTACATGCTTCAGAAGCTAGTGAGTTAGCTTATGTGCTTCAGAAGCTAGTGAGTTAGCTACATGCTCCAGAAGCTAGCGAGTTAGCTACATGCTACAGAAGCTAGCGAGTTAGCTACATGCTTCAGAAGCTAGTGGGTTAGCTACATGCTTCAGAAGCTAGTGGGTTAGCTACATGCTTCAGAAGCTAATGACTTAGCTTACATGCTTCAGAAGCTAATGACTTAGCTTACATGCTTCAGAAGCTAATGACTTAGCTTACATGCTTCAGAAGCTAATGACTTAGCTACATGCTTCAGAATGTTGACAACTCATCAATAACATCACTCAGGATGTTCTCAGATAATAAATTCAACTCAACATGATAAACTGTTAATGTGTCGATGGTCTGATTTATCTTAGTGACGACTGCTGTTCATTCATCCCATGTTGGCTTTTACAAGTCACTGATTTGCTTTAATTAAATGTAGAAATATATACTTGTAAGTTATGAATGTCGCAGGACAGAAGTCATGATAGCTTAGCAATGTTTTCCATGTTTACTTTGCTACTTCAGGTACGTATATCATCTATTAATACTGCACTGAGGAACAACTGACGCTGTACCTTCTTGTGCTGATGGCAGCAGTCAGAGCTGCAGGGTCTGGAAAGGATACAGGCACTGAAGATGGCTGCAAGCCTCTTCCTCAGAACTGAAGGGAAGAAAGAGAAATCATTTGTTGGAGTTCTGCATCCTGAGAGGAACCATGTGGAGACAAACTTATAGTACGTATGTACCTTTATTCCGTTTACTTCTGCAGAATAGTTGAGTAAGTTTGAGGCACCAGAGGTCAGATTCCAGACAAAGAACTGCCACATTCAGCCAACACTGTCAACATGTGTTTTTAATATATTTCTAGAACTGTTGTTTTATTGGAATGAAGAAGAAGGGTATTTGGGGGAGAACTATGAAGCTGCTTCTTGTCTAAGCAGGCTGGAGAGGCTTGTCAGTGTCTGTGTTTGATTGACAGGAGGTTTGTCATTGGGGCTGACCAGCCTCCAAGCGGCCGGCGATGGCGTCTCGCTGACCCAAGCTAACAAGTGATGACATCACAGCGAGGTTGTGGTACTTTACAGACAACTTACAACATTTTCTGATTCATCTGCTGAAGATTAAAAGCCTTAACATGGACTTTTAAGGTGAAGAATTCACATGAAACAGGATGTTTCTCCATGTTGAAGACACAACGTCAAGTGGGTCGCCCTGTGTCTTCTGTGTTGGGTAGCTGCTTCATGTATCAGAGTTCCCTGCCCAACTAACAACCAAGTTATTGATCTATGGAACATTTGATTGGCAATATAGAGAAAATGGTTACTAGCTAGTATTTTGTCAAATTAAGTAAAAGGTAGAAAACAAAATGAAAATAAAGCATTTTAAACAGATTCCGCATTAGTCGAGCTGATAGATGATAGTGTGATGATAGAACAAAAGAATAACTTTTGACCTTCGTTGGATTTTAAATACTCAAATGTTCTCTTCATACCGTGTTCGACGTACGTGATGAAGCCCAGAGACAGAAGGACGGCGCCCAGGTGGAAACTCAGACCCTGAGAACAACAAGCACATCAACTTAAGTAGTGACAGTGAATCATTCAGCTTCTCACACAAGATCCATACTTCAGACTATACGCTCCACTAATACCAACGTCAGTGTCAGTGTTCAGTGAGATATTACAGTTGGTGTTTAATGCACAACAAAGTAGAACTACTGATCAGCTGTTGATGCCTCGTGGAGGACATGTTCTCACTGAATCATTCAAGCAAGGCAACACCAGTGTTACTGAACACAGCACCAGTGTTACTAAACACAACACCAGTGTTACTGACTGTTACTGAACACAACACCGGTGTTACTGACTGTTACTCACATGGAGTAGGGCGCTGGCTGTGTAAGTTACCAGGATGGCTGGAAACGTTCCCAGTTTCACAGCATTTTTGAAGACGTCTGTTGAACAAAGTAAACACACAACATGTATGAACACATTTCAAATTGATAACATGTTTAGTCACTGCTGAACAGAGGTCGAGTTATCCAAATTCTTTCCCTCACTGACAATGTAATTTCTGGCAGTGATGAATAATCAAAAGATGGTCTGTCATTCTGACACATCAACCAAACATCTGAACCGCTGGTGCTCAGGAGCTCCTGACGCTTCCTTACGGGTGAAGCGAGTGCCTGTAGGATGGAGTCGTACCAGTCAGAGATCTCTGGTGACTTCTGAAGGTTCAGTAGCTCCTTCAGCCTATCAGTACCCGATCATCACCTACACCATCACCACCACCAGTGTCTGGTCTCCAGGGGGATTTATCTTGCTGCCACTCAGGACAGACGTTTACAACTTCAAGAACTTCGCTGTGGAGTCCAAGAACCAAAGACTCTCTGTGAAGACTTAATCATCACACATCTTCTGTCAGAATGAATAAATACATGTTCACTTCATTCACTTGATTCTCCTGATTGCAATGTTGTTGTGGAAGAATTGATTCTATATCAAATAGACCGATAATAATAGAAACAACGTCTGTCTCGTTACCAATAACCGATTGATTTTACGAGATGGGTAATCATTGATGAGGATATTTTTAAATGATTGACAATGAAAAGTCCAACTCAACCTCTGCTATGAAACTACGATGTTGATTCATGTGTCTAACATATGAAATATATCAGCCAACGAGAAGGTCTGAGGTATCTCCTGAAGGTCCTGACAGACAGACAGGAAGCTATGACTCACAGGTTTTCAGCCAGCGGGACATGGGGATATTCCAGGACGTGACCACCAGCACCATGGACCGAGGCATCTCCACACTGAGAGGTTTCACCACAGACATGTCCCTGCACAACCAACACATGAAGGTACAACTGTTACTACTGTTTCTACTACTGTTACTACACTACTGTTACTACTGTTACTACTGTTTCTACTGTTACTACTACTGTTTCTACTACTGTTACTACACTACTGTTACTACTGTTACTACTGTTTCTACTACTGTTTCTACTGTTACTACTACTGTTTCTACTACTGTTACTACACTACTGTTTCTACTGTTTCTACTACTGTTTCTACTACTGTTTCTACTACTGTTACTACTACTGTTACTACACTACTGTTACTACTGTTACTACTGTTTCTACTACTGTTTCTACTACTGTTACTACACTACTGTTACTACTGTTTCTACTACTGTTACTACTGTTTCTACTGTTACTACTACTATTTCCATTATTGTTTCTACTACTGTTCTACTGTTACTACACTACTGTTACTACTGTTCTACTGTTACTACTACTGTTTCTACTGTTACTACTACTGTTACTACACTACTGTTACTACTGTTTCTACTACTGTTACTACACTACTGTTTCTACTGTTTCTACTACTGTTACTACACTACTGTTACTACTGTTTCTACTACTGTTACTACACTACTGTTACTACTGTTTCCATTATTGTTTCTACTACTGTTTCTACTGTTACTAATGTTTCTAATGTTCCCCATATCAACCTGACAAACTACTTTCAAAATGAACTTTTGATGGTGATATCTGTCGTTTTGAACTCTATAACCATCATCATCATCATCATGTGTATTCTAACTAAGGAACCATTTATGACAGCAGACCCACTCTGGAGAACCTCACCATCTGACGTTGTCTTTCTCCTCAGTGGAGCCGGCTCCTGCCAGCATGCTGGTCCCTTCACTGAGGTGGCCCACAAAATAGTTACTGAAGTGGAAGGACAAGGCATTCTCATAGGCGTACAGCCACCTGAGCAACACACACGTACAAGTAGAAGACACACATCAACTCACATCGATGACTGTGATCCCTTCAATGTCCCTGAAGAAGATCTCTGAACTTCATGATCTGCAGTACAGTGCTCCTTGTTTCACATCTGATTATTCACCTTTCACAAACATAGAGTAAAGAACTTCAGTCGTACGAACGGGTTCCTTTAAGGATCAACGTCGTTTTGTTACTGCAGGAAAAAATCTGCAAACTTACAAAGCCCAGAGTCCCAGACAAGAGAATTAATGAGCCTTTCTTCTGTCTAATGAAGAAACCTTGTGAGGATGATTGATATATTGATTGTTGATAATGAAGGAAATGTCCCCACAAACACTGTAAGCTGACTTGTGTGTGCGCTCCACTGGACACAGATGATACCTGGTGTCAGTTACCAGACTGCAAACAGTAAACAAGCTGTGCGTTGTTGTTACAGTTCATTTTGTAGGTTGAACTTGGTGTTAGCATGCTGCTAATGCAGTTAGCATGATACAGATCCGGCTTGAGGATGTTTTAACATCAGTGCCGTGAAGCTTCTACACACGTGTTTGGTTCAGAAGTGCTTCTTGTGGTGATACTCACAGAACAGAAAGACAGATGATGGAGCATTTCAGACAGTGAAGATTTAATGTTTAAAATCACATGGTTTCTTTAAACGGCCCATATTATGAAACAATGACTTCTGCTCTGATTTGGGGTGTTATCTTGTGTTTCTGGTGCCTCCACAGACATACTTTGAAAAAAAACTAGCAATTTTGAGTGAGATCTGGTTTCTGAATGTATCCTGCCTTCAGTCTCCGGGTGAGCTGTTCAAAATCAGCAGGGTTCAGTGACGCGTTGGGCCCAAACATTTACCGTACTTTTCGGACTATAAGCCGCTACTTTCTACCGCATTTTTCGACCCTGCAGCTTAAATAACGGTGCGACTAATCTACGGATTTTTTCGGGCTAACGGCCAATCGGGGAAATCCCAAATCTATGGATTTTACTGGTTACAGTCCTCCGGAGGCGGAAAACAGCGCTAAAAAGTAAAAGTGGAACCGCGAGTGGTACAAGAGACAGAACGACAGCGAGACAGACGGTCATTACAAGAGCGATGTCATATACGGTAACAAAATGTACCTGCGGCCAAGAGCCGCCATTACGGTAATTACGGTAGACACAGAGAGAGACAGCACCTGTTGTTGTAGCACCAACCTTGTTGTGAATAAACCCCGTTCATATTGTTTTAAAGAGGACTCCGTCCGTCGTTGACAAGGAGACAGTTTGTGAGACATCGTCATGATGGAAAACAACCGTAGAAATGCATCTTGTAGCGGCCCGTCAGTGTGTGTCAAGCTAGCACATTGACTGTGTGTTGGGACTTCCGGGACGTGAGGGGGAAGTGATGTGTGTTGAGGTGTGTGTGGTGCCGGTGATTGACTGTTCTTACGTGAGTGTTCTTTGTTATACGGAGATATTCCAATAAAGACGGATATAAACCCTCTCTGCCTCCACGTTATGAGACCGTTACAATATGATGCAGCTTTTAAATTAAAGGCAGTCAATCTGGCAGTAGATCACTGCCGGTACGTGTGATACAGTACAGTTTACACAGCATAGTACATGTTCTGT
>CAAKHC010006057.1:0-10365 GCA_901007825.1 Macroramphosus scolopax | reverse complement strand
TATGAACATGGATGATGGAGGTGGGTGGTGTACTGTATGCATGAACATGGATGATGGATGGGAAAAAAAAGAAAAAAGTGTATATAAATCTAAGTGCAATAATTTATCTGACAGGTGTAAATATAAGTGCAAATAAGTGTGCAGTGTTTTGCTTTTTTTATACTTTTTTTACATTTATATTTCTTATTTAAACGAAAATGTCGTTTGGAGAAAAGATGATGAAATTTCGTTCATATGTGCACTGTGTGTATGATGTGAATGACAATAAAGTTTTTGAAACTGAAACTCTCTGTTTCAGTTGCCTCTGAAATGTAGTGGAGTAGAAGTAAAAGTATTGAACATTGGAAATACTTAAGTAAAGTAAAAATATGTTTTGACCTACAAGCAGCTTGACTGACAAGTGAAATAACATTAAGTCTTGAATAAAGACATCGGTTTAAGAAAGCAGCTGTCTGTACTACTGTCATTGTGACTGTACCATTGCATAATCATATAGGTGCAAAATCTTTGCCACACAGAAAAGGCCTGTTTTCATTCCAGTAAAAAAAATATCGTATCGGTTGCATATCGGTTATCGGTGATTGCCCCCTCTCTAATATCGGATATCGTTATCGGTCACAAAAATCCATATCGGTCGGACACTAATTGAGATCTGGAGAATTTGGAGGCCAAGTCAACACCTTCAACTCGTCGTGTTCCTCAAACCTTTCCTGAACCATTTTTGCAGTGTGTCAGGACGCATCATCCTGCTGAAAGGGGCCACTGCCATTGGGGAAATACTCTTTCCGTGAAGGGCTGTACTTGGTCTGCAACAATGTTTAGGTAGGTGGTACTGTCAAAGTAACATCCACATGAATGGCAGGACCCGAGGTTTCCCTACAGAAGATTACCCAAAGCATCACACAGCCTCCGCTAGCTTGCCTTCTTCCCATAGTGCATCCTGGTGCCATGTCTTCCCCAGGTAACCACACACACACCCGGCCATCCAAATGATGTAAAAGAAAACAAGACTCATCAGACCAGGCCACCTTTTTCCATTGCTCCGTTGTCCAGTTCTGATGCTCATGTCCCCATTGTAGGCACTTTTGGTGGTCAGCATGGGCACCCTGACAGGTCTGCAGCTCCATACGCAACAAACTGCAATGCACAGTGTGTTCTGACACCTTTCTAACAGAACCAGCATTAACATCTTCAGCAATTTGAGCTACAGTAGCTCTTCTGTTGGATCTGACCACACGGGCCAGCCTTTGCTCCCCTCGCGCATCAATGAGCCCTGGCAGCCCATGACCCTGTCACCAGTTCACCTTCCTGGTTTTCCTTCCTCGGACAACGTTTGGTTGGTACTGACCACTGCAGACCGGGACACCCCACCAGAGCAGCAGTTTTGGAGATGCTCTGACTCTGTTGTCTAACCATCACAATCTGGCCCTTGTCAAAGTCGCTCACATACTTACGCTTACGCCCTTTTTTCCTGCTTCCAACACATCAACTTTGAGGACAAAGGGTTCACTTGCTGCCTACTCACCCACGGACAGGTGCCATTGTAACCAGATAATCAATGTTCTTAACGTCAACTGTCAGTGGTCATAATGTTCTGCCTGATCGGTCTAATGCACACCCACAAAGCTACTTGTAAGTAGTTGCATTTACAAAAGCTGCTACATAATTACTAGAAATGCTGTAAAATAGTTGCACATGTAAGAGATACAGGAAAAGCAGTATACATAACACATAATTGCATACATAACTTTCAAACAGAGAATTGCATACTGATAAATGCCAAAGTCCACATCAGAAATTTTAATAGATTACCTCAGCCTCGATTTCATCGTATAGGAACTGCTTCCTGAACTTGGTCAGGGCATAGTGTGCACTGTCATTGTACAGATCCAGGGGATACAACACATACCTGGAGGGGATTCAAGCAAAGAAATACCATTCAAACATTCACTTTAAAAAGTGAAGATACACTTTCTCCATTATTCAACAATAAAGCACTCCTGATTGCTCAGCTCCAGCTCCACAGTGGGAACAGAGGAGGGTTCATTATCTAAAAGACATTTTTAGCGAGGTTGGCTTGTTACCTTTTTCCGACTAACATAACGCATTCAATCTACCACGTTCCTCATTTTACTTTTACCTTCAATTAATTGATTAAGATCAGCACTCAAGGCATATGGTGTCCCCTGGTAGAGATCTTTGCCCATCCATCCTATCCGGAAGTTATTTACTATGCAGCCAAAAACCAGTGGTATGCTATCCAGGCTTTATCAGTTTTTGGTGATACCTGGCCGCTTTGGCCTTCCTATTGAGAGGATCTGGAAACGCGATTGCCCAGACCTGAACATCGATCTTGACTGGCATGATGTATGGTCTAACATTCCAGAAGTATCACGCAATCCAGACCATCAGCAGATTCACTACAATTTCATTCAGAGGACGTATTTCACCCCTGTGAAAATGCATCACATGAAAGTAATTAATTATTAGTCCTTTATGCACTTTCAGCCAACTAAAAGCTCCGGGTACATTTCTTCACATGATCTGGGATTGCTCTCCTGTCTGTCAGTTCTGGAACAATATTGCATCCAAACTATCTGCCTTGATTAATGATACTGTACCTGTTCCCAGCAGTGTGTTGATTCTGAATTATTTGTCAGACCTTCAGTTCTCTAAAATTCCAAAGCATGCTGTATTTGCTGGTCTTACAGCTGCTAAGAGAATGATTGCAATCATTATGTCTCAGCATATTGTTTGTAATTTGAGAGAGCACCATGTGATGGTGCTCTGCCACCCTGTGATGGCGCTCTGCCACCCTGTGATGGCGCTCTGCCACCCTGTGATGGCGCTCTGCCACCCTGTGTGACTATACTGAAAAAATATATTTGATCGCAAAAAAAAAAAAAAGTGAAAATGACCCTACAAGTGCAGTATACTGTTAAATTATTCAATATTATGAATACAGGAATGGGAAAATGGCAACTCGCTAAAAAGAAGGAAAACTCCTGAAAGCAGGTAACAAAGCCTCTTCATGTGGGATCCATACAGTGAATAATCTAAAAATCACTTATGACTCAATAAGTCTATTTAGACTCAAACCCTGGTTTGTTTTTTAATTAAACATCAGAGAAAACTGTCAATGTGGTTCACGCACTAGAACAACTTAATAACTATCTACTATTCCAATACACGGTATAGTAAGCTGCAAAGATCTTTGGACTGAACTAAAACTAATTTGTCTGTGTGAAATATCGATACAGTTAAAAGCATTTAAATTCCTGCCAGTTGACATGATTAATGACTTATACACAACCTGTCTCGCATCAACATAATCCTGCAGCAAAGATTCAAACAGACATGAAAACGTGTATGGTTAATCCCAGTTTTTGGGATATTAGCCAGAATCCATCTCGGTAAAATACAAACATTTTGGTAAAGAAATGCGCCGTCTGCCATCTTTCAACATCTAATCACCAAAATACACGATTGACTACTTTGTCAATTCAATCAGTGTTGAATTCAGCTTTTTCAATTAGTTAGTTACTGCTTCATTAATTCCACAAGTTACACAGCTTCTATAATTCAACAGCATGAAATATTCATTTCAGGAGTAATCAGCTAAGTCTGTTACATTACATCCAAACATTGAGGCCTTGTCCACTTATAAATAGGAGAGTATTTTCAAAGTCTAACATTAGTTGTTATGCAAAACAAGTTTTCTACTCCCAAACTTTTGAAGTGTGAACAGCCTTTTGTAGGAATCTGAACAAGCTAGTCTGTCCCGTCTAGTAATACTTCTACTTTATACCTGAAGAGACACTACTGAGTCACTGTAGTGCACGGGTGCAGTACAGAGGTTTGTGCATCTGTCAAGCAGAGCACTAGTCCCTGTCTGTGAGTGGCTGAGGAAAGAGAAACTCTTCCTAGTTCTCATGGCCTTTTTGGGACGTTTCGGATGGTTCTTCACATTTACAGAGTTACGTTTTGTTCGGTATATCTTTATGACTATCATTGTCATCTTTGAATCTTGTTTTCCACAAGAACTTTTCAATGGCACAGACAGAAAGAAAGCATCCTTACTCCATCATCGAAGCTTCCTTGGTTTCCAAGATGTGGTCCGTCAGGATCCAGGGCATGGACATTTCAATGGGGAACTGGATCCTGCGGCCCATAGTCAGCTCCAGGAAAAACTCCCTGAACCAGAGCTGGGAGAGGTCACAACACTGCTGCAGTGTTTCTACATGGAGGAGACAGCCAGAAAACAAGTTTATAAGAGTCATCTAACAGCTGTATGACATCATGCAAGGGGCTCTCAGAAGCTCCTGGGTCAGGGATTAATGACATACCACTGAAGTTCAACAGATGGGTGTAAAAGAAGGACTCCCGGTGAAACTTCTCAATGTCCAGGATGGTGGGGCCTTCCAGACTACTGCGTAGAGTCTTCTTTGAGCCACTTTTGTCAGCAATGAGGGACTCCAGCATAGTCCTCACCATGTAGAGCTGCATATAAAGGAACGCAGCAGATCGCTATCAGTCACAACTGATTCAGGTCAAACAAGGTCAGTTCTTGGAATTGAGCACAAAGCAGAAGTAAATAATAAAGTATGACAACGAGTGTGCTGGCAAGCTTAATAGTCCTTTAAAATGAAATGGAGAGAGTGGAATGTAGAATACAGAACAATCTGTATGTAAGAGACAAACTGCATGAGACCTTGTAAGGTTTATAATATCTCCAGATTCAACTACCAGACTTGAGTTACCAGATGCGCTACTGGGGCCCTGTTAGCTTGATAGCTGTGGAACGGCAGCACTAGGTCAAAATGTGTGAGACCTTGGTGGTGTGAAGAAAGATTATGATATGAATGATAAGGTGTGGGTACAGAATGTAAGCAGAGGCAGGGTGGAGAGACCTGTGTACTAGAGGGCCCCACAGCGCGCCGAGGAACCTTGATGTCAAAACCACCCTTCGGATCTTTTTCTCCACGAAGGGCAGGATCATTGTGTGGCTCTCGGCCGGTTTCCCAGTCGCAGATTGTCTTTCGGATAGCCTGGAGGACGCTAGAGAAGTGGAACAAACCGTTATAATTTCTTGTAGAGGGAAGCAGAGATAATAAGGAGTCACACTGGGGGGTTTGTGTACAGTACAAACAGTTGCACCCTCTGCTGCGCAAAGCTCCTACACAATTACTTGTCTCAGTTTTGTGGGAATACCTTTGCAGCTCTCAATTTATTATACATATAGGGAGAAAACTATACGTGTCAATAACGTACACAATCATATGGTCTGTTCCTTAAAAATGTAAATAATTGTATATAATAATTCGTTCAATTAATAAATCAATCATAAATAATTCATCCAATGTTGATTGAAAAGCTGGAAATGCAAGCTTGTATTGTTCATAGATAGAAGGGCTCTTCAAAGTGGTTGCCATTTTTCAAATCGTGAAAACGTCTTAAACTGTTTGTGCAGAATAATGCTGAAGTATCCACTTGTAATCTCATTGAATTTTATTATGCATTTATTATCAATTACTGAAAACAAAAAAATGCTACATTGTTGCAAGTCTGCCTCTATTTTGTTCCCTGGCGAGCAGCAACGCTCCGTCACAGATCCAGGAGTACATGTACAGCTGGAATAATTGATGGGATACACAAATGACCATTAATATACACACATGATACGACAGTTTTAACAATGGGATTTACTATAAAATAAATCGTCAGCTGTACGTTGTCATATTTGACATTACAGGTACGATCTACCATCATTTAAGGTAATCCAAATGTCTGTTAATTTACAGTGTTTCCCATTAATGACTCAACTTTAATAACTAAATAAATTTGGTATGAAGTATTGAACGGAGCATGGTGAAGTTACATGCTGACTATTACTGAAGGCTAAATTATTACAATAATGTCAGTTATACCTCTGGACAACGTTTTTCTTCTTCTTGATGGCTTGGCGCAGGGGGTCACGCAGCGTGACTTGAGAAAAGTCCTGCAGGGCTGAATAAATTGTGTGACGGATGGCGTGATTGAACACACTCTCCATGCGTCCCATCAACACCTGCAGTCCCTTTATCATTGCCATCACCTGCCAAATGCACAAGATTTGTCAATGACAAGACTACCAGTTGTACAGAAATGTATGTATGCGACAGGATAATATCTCGCTGACACTTCCCAACTGACCTCCACAAGGGCAAACTTCTCCTCGCTTGTGTAGTTGTATCTGGTGGCTCTCTCATATTCCTCTGCATTGTCAGGACACTCCTTGTTGGAGTACTTGTCTGTCGGATGAACTAGTTTCCAGGAGTACTGTGGGATGGTCAGTAAGTTTTTTAAATGTAACCAGACAATATATTTTAAAAACTCAGCAGCCAGCCAAGACCAGTACAATTGTAACTTACAACTATGATGCCTGCAGGTTAATGCAAGGGTTATTATAGTAAAAATGAATTGTCCTCAAAATAGTCTCAACATTACATGTGTTTTTCACAATTATTACGTCCTCACCACTTCCATGACGTGAGCACTCCACTGAGAGAGCAGCTGCATGCCCTGCAGAGCCAAATCAAACAGCTTCCTGTACTCAATATCTGTCTTTTGGGCTTCCTGACGCCCCGATCCAGTCACCACCTACATGGACACAAATTGACACTTCATTTGAAACTAACTAAGCTTTAACACACCTTACCCACTCACAGGAGATGTTAGTGAAAGGACTTTGCAGAGAGGGGCCAAACTATCCAGTGCCGCTTTGAAACAGACAAAGAGAGAAAACTAAATGTTATGACTAACTTCTGCTCCCTGAAGGAGGAATGAGTTATAACTTATATCGTGTGCGATTTCACGCCCTCTCATGGCCTGACTGAAGACACACTTCTTGATGTCTTCAAGCCAGATGAACTTTGATGACTTATGCAGTCCCCACCTGCACATACAGTAAGTAATGAAAAGTTTGGATACGCCTTTTCATTCAATGTTTTTCTTTCTTTTTATTAACTTCTAAATTGTGGATTAATATTAGACATCAAAACTATTATGGGACACATATGGAATTATGTAGTAAACAAAAAAGTGTTACACAAAACAGAGTATGTTTTATATTTTAGATTCTTCAAAGTAACTACCTTTTGCTTTGATGACGGCTTTGAACACTTAACATTCCCTCAGTAACCTTCATGAGGTTGGTGGAATTGTTTTCAATGAGCAGCTGTGCTTTGCCAAGAGTTAGATCTTGCCTTCTTAATGTGACTACCTCATGAAGCTGATTGAGAGAATGCCAAGATTGTGCAAAACATAATTCCATGACTTGGTGCATGCTTTCCAGCTCTTCCTCCGTGAAGAAAGTCCTGTCTCTATGCCGGAAGCCCGAGACCATCAGCCACAGCAAAACAAAATCCCTCTGCCCAGGAAACAAGACCTTGTCTTCGTGGCGAGCGTCCAGTCCAAACTGCACCCTCCGAGTGCTCAAATTCAGCTAACCCGTCAGCACACAACATATAGTCGGCCCAGTCCCCGGTGGGGACATCAACTGAGAGCTCCACGCCATCATATTAGGTCACAACCGTGTCTCTCTACTTGAAGAGGAGGGTGTCACGCTACGAGACAGTAGTCTTCCTCAGCACTTTTACCACGAAGAAGAACAGTGTTGCTAGGGTTGAGCGCAGGAGCTAGTGACAAAAGGGACAGGTTCTGGGTGTAGTCATTACCTTCTTGGCGTCGACAACCCCCAGACCGACGGGTCAAATGCTCTGTGAAACTGGCTATTGCTAACTAGAAATAGCTAGCCAGCCCTTCTCGGTAGAGGTGTTCTTAGCCAGGTGAAGAGCGCACAACTGATGGACGAATGTGGTGATGGCAGTATATATGTGCAATTGGGGATTACTTACGTAATCACTCCCATACTACATGTGTTGTACTGAGTAAATTGCCAGAGGTAACAAACCATGGAAGATGTGATTATCAAAATGACCATTTATAATTCTGTCTCCAGTGCATTGGCGATTTCTGATCCGTGAATCCGTCAGCTTAATTTCCATCTGAATTACACGGAACTGTGACCTTTGAAAATTAATTGGGGCAAGATATCTGCTAAAAATCTTGTTATAATACCATTTAGAATTCGTACATCCATCACATAGCCACCTTTTTGGCATAAACTCGTCTAAGCTCCTTGAGAACAAATTGCAGCCGGTGCAGTACTTGAGTGTTACACTTAAATCCCTATGGAATTCCATACAAACCTCACTGTTGCTATAGCGAGCCAGCTCGGAGATGAAGCGCATGTGATCCTCACGGATCTGAATCATCTGCTCGCAGATGTTGTACTGGGGGCTGCTGGATATAGATGTGCAAGTCCACCTAGTGGGAAAGACAGATGAGCGTAACATAGGGATATACTGTATATAAGGTGGAGGACACTTATGTAAACACCTCAGTATTCATGCACCTCAGGATTTTAGAAATAAATTGATACTTTTATCTCAAGATACCACAACAGAATAATAATAACAATAATAATAATAATAATATTTAATAATAATAATAATGGGAAAGAGGAAAGCAGGTGTGAATTCATGATTTCTAGTTGGTAATCTATGTGTCTGCCAGTGATCCCAGCACATGCACACATCCTGATTTAATAACAGATTATGCTCTCCTCACCTGGATTTGTTCTCTTCAAAGTGAGCGCTGGTCTTGATGTACCTGGACAGCTCAATCTGCATGTCACCGAACAGGGGAACCACCTGGAGTTGCTGTGAACACCAATGACATGAGGAATGCGTGTTCACTAGCTTATTCAACTTTAGAGGCTTTGGTCAAACTCACTCAAAAGGTGGCATGAATAAAAAGAAGGGCTCATGGACTGGTTGAGTGAATTCCAGTGTAATTTTACGACAATTCAAAATGAACTATTTGCTGTAAATCAAGTATTTAGGATGATGAGCAGAGCTGTAAGACACATAGCTAATACTAGTACTTTTCAATAGTGGCTTATTGGGTTTTTGTTCTTAATAAACTTTCAACTCTGTTATTAAGAATAAATCATTAAAGAAATGACAATGAATCAATGAAGCTACAGCGACCCAACTTTTGGTCTTTTAATGGGGAGACGCACTAAACGTTTTGTATTTTATTTATGTAGCCCAAATTCACATGTACCAATGCATCAATCTGGATGTTTCAATGAACAGATAACAACTTTCTTATTTCTTCTACAGTCAGGTTTTTAACTTTCGGAATCCTGAATAGAAAATATGCGACGCCAAAGATGTAGGTTGTATGCAACTTGTCCAAGCCTTGCGTCGAAATGGCCAATCATCTGAAGAACTGGTACACATATCAAGCCAATCGTGTTTGTGCACTGACGCAATCGCTTAGTTGAGATTCACGACAGTTTTCAAATGTTCTGTGACAGGAAGGTGACGGTGCAGACATACTTCATATAGGAATAATGCTCCATGAAATCCCAATATGAAACTAGCGCTGCAAGCAGCATTGCACGGGCCCTCGCAACCCCCGCGTGTCGAGGCGCGTAGTAGTCACCGTATCTGAACCGCCTTCAGGCGCGCAATGGAATCGAACCACCACAAGCACACCCAAAACAAGTTATTTCCTGTCACCACTCGGTGGCGCTATGACCGATAATCAATATTTCTCATCAAGTGTGTTCAGGTCGGGACTCTTATCAAACATGTGAGGTTTGAAGACGGTCCGACCATGTGGAGCTGATTTATAGCTGGTTGATTTCTGATGGCGAAGGATCAGAGTTCGTAGCTCCGCCCCTTCCACCCAGTGTCATGAAAAGTCACCATGACCTTAATATGCATCATCAAGGTGTAAATTCCGTTAATCCCACTCCGTTCAGTTCATCAAAGTTTAAAACAAGTCTTTTCCTGTCACCACCAGGTGGCGCTATGACTGATAATCAATATTTCTCATCAAGTGTGTTCAGGTCGGGACTCTTATCAAACATGTGAGGTTTGATGACGGTCCGACCATGTGGAGCTGATTTATAGCTGTTTGATTATTGATGGCGAAGGATCAAAATTTATGGCGCCGTAACATCCGGGCCGTGTGACGAAAACTCAAATCCTTCGCAATTTAACATCACCCAACCCTCCTCTGTACGTGGACCAAGTTTGAAGATGTTTCGATGAAATCTCTCGGAGGAGTTCGTTCAAATACGACCCCTGCAAATCCTAAAATACAGTGAGAAATCCAAACTTTGAAACAAAATGGCGGACTTCCTGTTACGTTCAGGTCATGGTGCCAACTGACTTTTTTGTGCGTCTTGTCATGATACATATGCGTACCAAGTTTCGTGTCTCTACGTCCAACAAGCCTTTGGGGCTGTTC
>CAAKHC010006052.1:77144-88703 GCA_901007825.1 Macroramphosus scolopax | reverse complement strand
TGAAGCTTCCATCAACATTTTTCCAACAATTAGTTGACTCCCCAAAGAAATTTTGACAGGTCTTTAAATATGACACAGTGTCATGTAAAACTGCAGTATCCAAGGAATGCCACTAAATTTATTTACATCAGCATTTTTTAACAAATGAGTTTCTTTTGGTGAGATGACTTAAGAATTAGAGGGTAAGCCAGAGATTTAATGTGGAATAAGCTAATTGAAAGAGATTTTAAGGTTCCAGCCACTGTCAGTCATATTACAACCTTCGCAGGCCAGGATAAGGACACTCCAAATATTTGTATTTCAAACAAGTGCTACACATTGATTCTATCTAATAAGTTTTCGTTTGTAATTTATTTCCTAATAGGCGTAATCAAGGAATCAATTGTTGTAGAGCTGATTCGGCTCCATGTAATAATAATGGAGTGATTGTATATAAGAAATGAGCTCAACAGTATCAATTAATCCATTTCTCTGTGTCTATGACAGACTCAGCTTAGCTACTGAAATACCTGTTTATTTTTCTACTAAGAAATAGCTCCTCAAAGAGGCAAGTCAAATGTTTGACAGCATAAATTTGCACCATTACTGAATCATTATTACTCTTGGATGTGCAAAGTCCATGATTCACTTCTAAGAGGTCTGGCAAAGCCAATCGGCAACCACCCACACACGTACACACACATATTCACACAGATGCACCATTGGAGCAGGGAGAGACACCCTCTTCAGACAAACACATGAGGCTGAAAGGGGCAGATGGAGTGTTTTGAGGCATGAGTCTTTATTTGTGTTGATTCGGTGACACACATGCAAGTAATTGTAGTGTGATTGGAACATGCCTACAGTCTCAGGGTTGTAAGGTGGTCATCAGAGATTTTGGTCCTCATGTATTTTGTGTCCACGCCCATAACAACTAAACAAAGCCTCTTTTATATGTTTAATATCATGCATCAACAGGGAGATTCCTGCCTTTATTTCGATGAAATTCTGCAATCGTATCATTGAATTCAAAATGCACAAAGCTTCAATCATTTTAATATAATTATTCTTATCTTTCAGGCTTCTAGGAATTTTCTGGAAATGTGCCAGAATAGGTAAGATTATGATAACCTTATTATTTCAGTATGAAGCCTTTTTTTTCCTCCTGTAGTTTTCAATAAAATGTTTCCGAGCAATGCCTTTAGCTTCTCGTTATTTCTGTTATTTATTTCAGGTGAGCGGAAGAGTCCCTGGGTGGCCTGCTGCTGTGTCATCATGGCTTTTAGTATCTTGTTCCTGCAGTAGCAGTCGAAAGAACACAGCAAATGGAAACAACGGGAGAATTAGCAGACAACAGGGCACGGACAATACAATCCTAGAAGCACAACAAATCTCCACTGACTGTCTTAGATAATACCCGTCACCACTCTGTGTTGCCACGGCAGGAGAAAATGTGTCTGTGTGGGAGTAGGGGTGAGCAGATAGCCCCCGAGTGTGTGTCGATCTCTCCCTGGACTTCGAGGTCTGTCCTTGTGTTTGCTTTATGTGGAATGTTTACTCCGGATGTATGCAGATAGGGAGCCATTGCTTTCTGTTGTTTGGTTTAAATGAAAGAATGCACATTCTGACATTATTTCTGGGATCAATAGTTTTGGAGTTCGAAGTTGAGTTTGAAATTCTCAAACAAAAAGAAATGTCATCAATGAAACTCAATACATATGGAGCAGTGAATTTAAATCCTCTCACCACCTCCTTTGTATCTTTTGTTGTACTGAGAAATGATCATCATATTCCAACCGCAAAAAAAATTGGTATTACAGCTCTCTGGGTGTTTAATTGTCCTATATCTCCCCCGGAGAGCCGCTAATGTTTTCTAAAACCAGTCGATTTGCCGCTATTTATTAAAGAACCTTTTTGGAAATCTGCTTTGAGAAGGTTGATTTTGTTCTTTAAACTCAACTACTTTGATTACTTTTTGCTCTCAATGTTGGTTTATGTTGGTTGTCATGATACCACACGAAAGGGTTTTAAGTTAAAAATGGCCTCGAACATGAAAAATACATCTCAATCATAACAGCATACAGATTGGAACAGGAGGTTTATGTGAATAGAAAGCGATGCTACTTTGAGATTTCTGCACAGTGTCGCAGCTGAACTGTGTTGTATTCAGGCTTCTTATTGGAGCGAGACGGGCTGTGGAGAGTTTGCGATAACCTCCTCTGCAGCCTCGCAGTCAACACTCATCTTCACAGGGTTTTGTGCAAATCTGCGGTACCACACATCATGGCATGGTCATGCGTTTGCATAGATTACGTCCCGGATATTTAGAAGTTTAAACTGCATTAGATTTGGAGGCAGGGTTTCCATCTATTGGAAGGAAACCATCTGAACAGTTGGGCAAAAGAACCTCCAGAAAGTCTTAGGAAAAGTTGCAACAGTGATCTTTTAGCTGTTGACAACTTTGATAGCATCAACACAGTACGTCTGTACCTCAGTTAAAGTATAGTTTCCTTAGACGGTAATAATGTGATTTTTTTTTCATGCTTCCACATAATGTTTGAAAATAAATCTTGGATCTGTCCAGGGATCCAACTCTACAGCAAAACGTAATGGGTTCGTCCTTAGGCCACAGTGCATCTATCCACAAGGTGTCCCTTAAATCAGTTTGTTTCTGTGTAATCCTGCAGACAAACTAACCTCCTTGACAGAGCGGATTAGATGATTCGTCTGAAAGAGCTCTGTCATGTTCATTATTCAGTCGCTGTCGTAATCGTTGGAATCCACAAATCAACCAAAAAAGGAGAGAATAAAACGATCCAATGCACATTTCTTTTCCTATGTGTCACGGATGACTAAATAAAGGAGGAGACTTGTTGACATACTCACCTTTGATACGCCAATCATTGATGAGTGTTCGTTTCCCGTCGCTCCCACACACTCATGTTAGGGAACGCTGCTACCATATTGGTGCTCGTTCGTTTTGGCACTCCCAGGTTGAGATAAAGCATCAAGTGTTGCCTGCTGGTCGTCATTATCAGGCAGTGACGCAGATACAGGAGACAGAGGGGAGCAGGAAGCTCTCAGTCATCTGCTTCTATCTTGGGGAGCAGAGATACTGCAGGGACATCTCCGTGTCAAGGAACCAGGCTAATGTCTTCGGTGATGATGAAAGGAAAAAGATACGGAAGAAACGTCTGCTATCATCAGTCCCATTACTTGGTGGGTAGATAGCGATTGGTTCTGGTTATTTATACAAAAAACACGTGTGAAGAGTATTAAGAGGTTGAAGTGAAATAATAAAGAAGGATCCTGCAGAATATTAACGAGTGAACAGACAGGTAAGAATCTGTAGACCGGTTCTGTCTTAAGAGACATATGGAGACAAACTGTGGTCCTATTTGCTAAACAGTGACAAAGAAGGATATCAGCCAGATACCAGGTGCCTAGAAAAATATTTGGACAGTCCCTGTTGTTTATAAAGTGACCTAATGCATCCGAATTTCTCTATTTCAGTTGGCTGATCAAAATGTAGCCATGTTGATGCCAAATGGCCAAATATTGTTTTTTCTTTTCATTGTGTAAAAATGTTGCTGTATAGTTGATTTGTTGAAAACCAGCATGTCTCTATTTCTCAAACACTGGGTAGTATAATATGTATTATACATTGTGAAGTGATACCTGCCACCTTCAGTGGTGTCTGCCAAGTGTCTGTGATTATTATTTAATGCATTTGCATTGCAAAAACTCTGCAGACTCACTTTGGCTTGTGATTAACCCAGAAGATGAGCAGCCAATGACGTGACAGCGTTAGGTGGCATTAAGTTCCGGCCTCTATTCCAAAAGGCTTCATGTAACAGAATGAGCGTGCACGGATCCCTATCGTAATGTCAGCCGTGTCATTATAACCCGGAGTTGTTCTCCCTCAGTAACGAGGTGCACACAGTCGATGCAGCCAGTCAGGAGTCACACCGACCTCACTAAGAGGTATGACACTGCAGCTCCTCCAGTCTTATCTCTAGATTATAATTACTATCAGTCTACTCTAAAGTGATTGGGGATAATTGTTATCACATGAGGATGTTGAAATTCAATCCAAATCAAACTGTCCCCTGCATCTGTAATTCTTCCCTATTGGACATTTGCCATATCCTGAATTTTACATCAAATACTCCATAAAGTATTTATGCATCATCCTCCGAAAGCTCCGGCAGAGACGTATCCAGAAGCACATTATTCTAATTTGCTCGTGTCGTTCTCTTTTTGATCATACAGACGGTTTCATACAGTTGTTTCTTGGGACTTCAAAGCCAATAAAAGCTAATAAAGTCTCCACCATCTCCTGCTGAGTGGAGCAGAGGCGTCCGACCAGACCTGGACCCTTAAAATTTGAGTAGAGCCCGTTTGAATCAATCGCTCTGCTGTGGAAGGGAATGGAAGATGAACAGAGGGAGAGAATGCATTAGAGATAAGACGGTGAAAGAGATGACCGGAGGGATGGATATATATAGAGAGGATTAGTCCATACGATGCAACCGGGATGTCTTAGTGATCAACATCCCTTATTCCTATTCATGTTCTCCCTTGTGGCTGCTTTTGATTTCAGCCAAAAACCTCTTTAGTCGAAGGATTACAAAAGTTGCAGTATGACACATTAAAAGGAACAAACAACACGACTAATATTGCTGGATGAACCCGACCGATATTATCAATGTAGGCGTGGCTGGCAAACGTGATGCGAATGTAAAATGTCTTTACTTGATCGCTATACAGCTACAAAGAGCCTTGCATTATTTTGTCTCATCCTTAGACCAAGGCCATCTAGGTCACTCTAATTCCCTCCACATGTAATCTTTTACCAGAAGATTTATGGTAACAAGAGAAATTTTTAAACTTAGTCAGACAGCTCCCTGTGGCCACAGTAACTGCATGTCTCCTTTGAAGGTAGCAGTCGGGACATTTCGCTCCATGCTCATTAGTCCGAAGCCCGAGTTGTGTCTCTGTTAAAAGGCAGTACCACAAAGCTGCAGAGCCCAAGGTAGAAATAGATATTACCCTACTGCGATATGAATTAATGATGGAGCACAGTTAGATGCTTTGATTATGTCTTCACATATTTCTGTATTTATTCTTTTGAATTGAGCATTTTATTAGAATTAGTATAACTGACACTGTATCATCTCCTCTGCAGCGGTAGCTCCACAGATCTTGCAGGTCTTTTATTTATTATGTTCATTAAAAAGACTTTTCCATCACAGCTGAGCAAAGCAGACATGCTACTGTGTTGATACGCAGCTCTGATCATATCGGATGAGCTGAGACCAATAAGATGAGTCCAGATAAATAGACCTGGCCTTGGGTGTTCTGGAGAGTATGGATCTCAGGTTTGATCAATATAGCCACATGGGTCTGTACATCACAGTCCATGTTAACTGTATGGAACTCATATGAAACCCTTTGAACTTGTAGCTATCTGCAGCCTTTGACATTTAGCATTTCATCAGACTACACCGAATACATAAAGGTTTTTTACTCAAGTGTGTAAAAAACAATCAAATATCCCCAAACTACTGCATCTCATAACTATATCATATATATATGTCACAAATATTTAAACCTGTGTCGTACACGAACGTAGTAACCGGCAACTAAGACAGATAATGCAAGTACTTGAAGGACTTCTTCCATGACTCTCTCTTCTGCGGCTGCTAAGCTGGGCGCCTCCTTGATGTGAATGACAGGACACAAAACAGTGAAGGTCTAACGACTCGGGCTGTCTTCAATTTTGTATAAAAAATTCGCAATGTTTGATTATCACCCGCATGCATGTTGCATCCTCAGGGGGGCACCAATGTGTTCATCTTTGCACCTTTCTGTGTACGTGCTCATTAAGTGGAACCTTACACAGACAAACAAGACCCAAAAAAAGGCGTTGGCTGGTGTGCATCGCTCATATTCTCTTATCTATTTGATAAAAAAGTAAATTACATGTTCACGCTGCAAAACCCACCTGGATTTCCCTGGTGCTCCTGGCGGCCCGTCCGACTGTGCTTTAAAACGTTATCTGTTACTAAATACAAATTACATGGCAGTACTTGTATTTAGTACCTTAATCCATTGAATTACAGAGATTTAGTCTGATCTAAATACATTTTGATTACTTAAATTAATGAACCGTAGTTACATGAATTGTGTTTCTACTCTCAATATTGAGCTTTTATCATGATTACATGTAATTCATCACTAACTGGTCGTCACAGAAATAAATACCTGCTCCACACACACGTCATCAGTACACGTCCTGCTAGCTACGTTAAGCTACGTAAAGTAAGCTCATGCATGTTCAGCAGGTAAACAACTAAAATTATTGCAGTGAAAACGAAAGTAGAATCTACTTTGAGTCCTTAAAGGGATTCACAGCCTCATAATTTAAAGCCTTGAACCCTTTTATTACAGCATAGCCTATGCGTGTGTTATCCACGAAACAGAACTGTACCACATTTAGTTTCTCTTTAACAACCTGTGGATCAGCCGTGTGTATTCCTCGTGTCTGCTGCAGCTTTAAGTTCCTCAGTCACTTCCAGGAAGACCACTGTTTCAAGCTTGGCAGCTCCGACTGCCTCTGGAGTTTAACAGGCAGGTTTCCAGACATGAGGTGGGTCTTGAGTTCCTCTACTTCATCTCTCCGAGCTGCCATAGAAACCGTGCAGTTGATGGAACAACACAGAATGTAACAGCTTGCACTTGTGCAGCTGAGTGACGTCTGCAGAGGAACAATAATATCTGATCCTGTTGGCACGCCGCTGCTCAGCGAACGTGACAGCTCGAGTGACGGAATCAATTTTTTTTCTGCAACAGAAGTTTTTGCGAGTCCACATTTATATTAATGTGATTTTACATTTAAGGAAGTCACATCACAGTCTCAAATAGAGAGTAAAATTCAACACTTCTCAAAACATCTAATTCATTTGTTGCTTGTGCAATGCATAAAATCTCAACCTTCACAGTCTCAAAAACAAGTCTTCTCTTGCTTCATAAAGATCAGGACCTTTCCACATCACCATATCACTCTATTAGTCTGTAATCCTCCTTGCAGAGAAACATTTCTCTCTTCTGCTCATCGGATAACAAACGTGTTGGAGTGTTTCGTCTGTTTACTCCACTTCAACAGAGTTCAGTACAACAGTTGCTGTTGTTGTATAAACTAATGAAGGAGTAATGACGAGCGTATCCACGGTGTTCACCAGGCTCGTCCCGGCACAATAGGACATACGACAGCACCACCGCTCACAGGAGTGTGGCAGGGCACCTGCGCACGATGCCAACTAGCTTGGAATCATCAATTCGATGCTCATCTCAGAGCAGCGCTCATGGGTGTAACCTCAGATTGAGAAATAATACCATCAATAACATGAACGGTTGTTCGTGTCTGCAGGGATTTAAAGCGTAAACATTCATAGGGCAGATGAAATTCTGACAGAAAATTCATGTTTCCAATTAGTCTACCGGTGTGTAATTTATTGTGATTTATTGCCCCTCCATGTTTTGACGCACTAGCTCAATCTCTACTTAATGTTCTTTGGCAACCCTGAATGATGGAAACAGCAGTGATGCAACAAAACCGTGCACCGCTACAAGCAGAGTACTTTCACACTTTGACCACAGGATTTGGTGCTGTGCAAATGAAAATAACACGCCCTGCTTTTCAGCAACAAGAGTCCGGATTTGCTGATTTGTTAGTGTTCTATTAATGATGATGATGATGAGTTTGGATTTGTTTTTGTGCCATAACAAAAAGTCATAATAGTAATGGGTGATAGAGGGGTGCTATCATAATACTCAACACGTCTTTGAGCACAGTCACTGAATTGTCCCTGCTCTTACTTAGTCATCTTAGATAAAGACGATTAAAGTAGAAATATATGAGCTTGCCATCAAGCTAGCCCTGAGTCACGTCTTCTACGACCACTTTGAACCTTAAGAGGCGAAAGTGAGTCACTGTAGCAGGGTTAACCCGAGGTTCTACTCCGATCTCTCTCCTCAGGTCTTCACCCAGCGATTGTGAGTCCTTGTATGATGAAGGAGCTGCAGCTCTATGATGGTTGCACCTTGACTCCTGGTCTCTCTGTATGAAGCTCCTCACCCAGCAGCGACCTTAAAATGGGACGATACATGAGCCCCGTTTCTTTCCATTATGTAGCAATACAGAATCTTATGATCATAGGTGAATGCATGAACATAAATCAACTAGTGAGATGAGTGTTTCACCAGTCGACGATACGAGTGGACAACCAGCTTCCTGCTGATATGTTTCCCCTTGTTGACTTCAAGTGTAAAATATCAGGCCCTGGCTTGTTTATTGGGGAACCACACCGCACCTCTTCCCAGATCTCCCCTCACCTGGGCAGACAGACTGTCACCACATTAGAGCCGGCGGCGGGCTTTGGAAAAAGATGAAATTAAACATCACGCGTCTTCAACTCGACCGGTTTCATGGACTGGCGGGGGAACAAGTGTGAGTAAGGTTGGCAGGCGTCGTGGTTTTGTGTCACACTAAGGAGCTTGAGAAGAGAGAGCACAGATTCGCTGTAACTTATTGGCTGTGATTCTTATACAATGAAATGTTCCAGAAAAGAGAGGCTGCGAGCCACTTGGACGGTGTCGTCTGTTCTTTGTTCTAACTGCTCTTCTTCATCCTCTTCCTCCTGCTCTTGATGTCCGTTACTCAGCACTCTGATTGTTGAAAATCCTTATTATTATTTATTATAACTGTATAACTAATCAGGGCTCACATAATGCTCACAATATGTGAGACATCTATCAGTCCCTGACACCACTCACACACCGACAGATCTGCTCCCACAGATTGTTTATCCACGGAGAAAAGAATTATCCACAAAGTGAAGTTTGTCCTCTGGACCTTTTACACTTGCCCATCAGATCACACAAGCAACAGCATGAGTTATCAGCCAGAATGTAAACTGTAATTATTTTGTATTGACTAATTCATCTTAAAGTGATCATGCAGCACATGTGATGCTTAATGATCCCTCTTCAGTGCACAAATAACCCTCGGTGACCGGAGAGCTTTTAAGACGAGGAGAGAATCAATCACAGATAAGGGGGGTCAAAGCACTTGTTGTTCAGTGTTTGCCTGAGCTGAAGCCAAATATGTCAACAGGAGCCACCTCTGATCCATGATTGAAGCTTGGTGAAGCTGAGGAAGAAGGCATGGGAATGGAGTAGTGATATACAGCTGCACAGAGAGAGTATGACAGCTGCAACAATGTTACCATTGAATGTTTCTGCAACAACAAAAAAAATGCATACGTATGATCTCAACCTTCTGACAGCACAGACTGGTGCAAATTCATCAACATCATAAATTCTTGAAGCAAAAAAATCCCCATTTAAAGGACGTGGTTGAGGTCTTGGTTTGGTCTCAAAACACAGTTGGTTAGGGAAACATCTTGCTCAGGTTGCACATTCAAAATCTGTCAGTCACAACAGGACTTGACAGCATTCAAACTGACATGTCCTGCTGCAAAGTCTAGTGTTTGTTGGTCCTATCCGCCAATCCAACCTCCATCAGTGCATTTTCTTCAATGTGTTTGCAGGTGAAACGGTCTTTTCATCACTTGTACTATTTTTCTGTTGAATATGTGAAAATTCAATCCATCAAAATTATGTTATTATCTTGTTTTTTTTTGTCGTGTTCAGTGCAAAAGCTCATATCTAGCATTATATGTTTCCCTGGCTAACACCTGGTATCCTTCCTAGTATCTAAAAAACATCACTTGCATTTTTAGAATTATAATCCAGCTAATACTATGAGTGAACAGTAGAATAGTTTTGCTCAGATGAGACAAGTTTTTCCTGTTCTCTCAGACATGACTCAGGCTGAGGGAGAGATGATGTCTCGTAGTGACGGACCTCCCTGCATCTGGCTGCGATGCCTGTACAGCAGCAGCATAGGAACAAATCTGTCTACTTCTCACAGATACAGTATATGTGCAACGCCTCTCATCTGATTCTCTCAGCTTCGAGTTAAACCCGCCTACATTCAGCCAAGTGTGTCTGGGTGCACACAGACATTTACATATCCATCCATCTCTTTATAGTCATGTTAGAGAAATCAAATTACCCTTTGTTTCACCAGCTGTAGCTGGAAACCCAAATAGAAACATGCATATGATGTGTTTACTGGCAGCTTGAAATAAACGGTGTAACAGTGTTAAAGTAGAACTAACTCTCCTCACTGCCGCCACACTGGAAACGTTGCAGTGGTGGTAACTGGTGCACGTGATCACCTGGTTTACAAAGACCTCAGGACCTTTGTTTGTGTTCTACCCAAACACTTGCAGGAGCATGACAGCTTCCTCGCGTTGAAACATCTTGCGTCTCTTCTTCTTTTGGTCCTTTTAAGTCATGGCAGTGTTTACGTTTAGGTTCAGAGGTTTCCATTTAAAGACTCTTTCTTATTGTAAGCAGCTCCTCTCTAATTCTATTGCATATTTGCATATTAAAGAATATGAACTTTGCTTAATGAATGTTAGTTAATATATATTTACTAGATGCTCATCTCATGTTTTACTGTCATTGAGTCAACAAGGTCCATCAGTCACCTCCTTCCTCTTCTGGTCATCTCTGGTCATTAACTGGTTAATAGTTGGTCATTAGAGTAATATATAATATATAATAAATATACTCAACACCACAGTTCTGTTGATGGTTAACAAGAGAAATCACAAGCGACATATAATCCTGCGGTTTGATTTCTTTTCAGGATGTTGAAGATGAAGTACTGTTGGTGTTTTGGGTTTTTCCTGACAGTGCAGTTTTTACCTTTGAATGTTGCAGAAAAATAAACGAGTGTATTCACACAACCCATAACTCAGTTTTGGGCTTTAGGCAGTTTTTCAGATAGGAATGAACGCAACTGACTAAAAATCAGTAAAAGAAAAAAAACTCCCACATCCTCTTCTTGTGGCCCCGGTGGTGAGAAAGTCATTGTCATTTACTCCTTTGCTGGAAATGTGTTTACTTGTTCTTCAGAACTTTGCGTGTCCACAAACAATGCTGAATTAAAAGACAGACAGTAGAGACACCCAAGCAGTCTGTAGGCACAAGCAGAATATGTTACTTACTATGGATTTAGACTTCAATCCCAAGCAAACCTTCCATGTGAGCAGTAACCATCTGAGATGTTTAGTGCAACAAGTTTTTGTCATCTGTGATACTTCAGTGCAAACAGATGATTTAGCATCAATAAAAACCACAGAGTGTAAAACAAGAATAGATACACCAGTGGTGGTAAGTGGGCTGCTGTTATATATATATACAGCCACTTTCTACCTTGACGGTATTCAGAGTGCTTTCCAATGACGCCTCATTCACCCACTCACACATACATTCAGACTTTGATGGCAGAGACCATGCAAGGTGTTAAACTGCTCATCAGGAACAATCAGGGGCTCAGCGCTCAGCTCACTTCCGCACAATCTTTGGAGAAGCCGGGGTTTGGATTGGTAACCTTCCGATTACTAGAGGCCACTTCACCTCTTGAGCCAAGCCCCTGTTAAT
>CAAKHC010006052.1:56958-77124 GCA_901007825.1 Macroramphosus scolopax | reverse complement strand
TGTTATATATATATATATATATATATATATATATATATATATATATATATATATATATATATATATATATATATATATATATATACAGCCACTTTCTACCTTGACGGTATTCAGAGTGCTTTACAATGACGCCTCATTCACCCACTCACACATACATTGTCTTTGATGGCAGAGGCCATGCAAGGTGTTAAACTGTTCATCAGGAACAATCAGGGGCTCAGCGTTCAGCTCACTTCCGCACAATCTTTGGAGAAGCCGAGGGTTGGATTGGTAACCTTCCGATTACTAGAGGCCACTTCACCTCTTGAGCCAAGCCCCTGTTAATCAGCATCAACTGGCCTCAGTGCAGAATACATATGCCATTTCAAACCAATAACCATGCTCAGAAGAAATCAGTGACATGTGTCGGATTCCCACTAGGTAGCCCATATCTGCCATGTTATGTGGTCTTTGATGAGTCATTATGGGATGTGTGTCTGGGTGTTATGTCACATAGCAGCAGTAACAACACTCATATGATGTGCCAGAGGTGGACGGCAAAATGGGATTCCCAGACTAATATAGAGCTTCATGACTGGTGGAAAATAGAAGGCGGCATTCTGCAAGGAATTATGACTAAGTGATTAGAGTGAATATCAGCTGGGTTTAGACTGACTGAGGCAGCCGGCTCTTCATTTTCTGCCTGATAAGAAGAATCAATTGAAAGAAAGTGTGATGTCCATAATAATGCAAAGGCCACTTCAGTCACAATGAATGTGACATGCATGAGCTTGCAGAATTGTTGTGAGGGTTTAATCTCAATAAAGTGCAGCAATTCCGCATACCCCCCCCCCCCCCCCTCTTCCTCTCTCTCCTTCAGCACCAGCTGTTTGCAGTTTTATTCGCCTGCAGGGAAAATAAAAAGGATGAGTGGTTGTTTCCAAGGTGGCACCGAGCCATCTGAATCAAACAGAGATGTGTTAACAGTAATAATGGCACTCAAACGGTGTATTTATACATGTGACAGAGAGCTCAGGAGCAGAAACATGCAGATATTCATAGTTGAATATTCAATGAACTTTAGTCTTGTTAACATACAACTTTCCTTTCTCCTAACAAGAAACGTCAGCTCTTTGTTCCCTTCCCACCTTAACATGGACATTAACATAAAACCTGAATTAGTACGAGAATTTAAAGGCTTAAAGCAATGAATTGCTGTCAAAATATATGTGAAAGATTGAATTTCTTGTGTACCAGAACCAGCAGGGCCTCTTTGAATCCGTCAAAACCAGAGCCAAGGTCTCAGTGACCAGGTCCCACAGCCCTGATCCGGCACAACAGGCATAATGAGGAACACATGGTCCCACAACCAGGAGCCAAGTCAGAACCTAGGTTGGTGTGTGTGAGGCAGAGACACAGAGATATACTCTTATTAAAACATTTGAGACCACTGCTCTGTTAAGACAGCGTGGGGCTCAAAGTGAAAGGGCTGCTGTTCAGTCCACGTAGGGAATCTTCGATCCTCCTATTGCCTTTTAACTCCACCTAGTGGTTGACAGTAAATAGAAATCTTGAGTTGATTTTTTTGCTCAATAAAAAAAACTTGTAGACTGCACAGTATTTATTCATCTCTACAACAGAGTGTAAGTACACATGTTTATCTAACTACACTAATGCAATATAACACAACAGCCCTTTGATGAATCTGGCCTTCATGGGAAATATAACGTTGTATTGAATCTGCTTGATCAGAAATGATGATGGAAATAAATCAATGTCACCTTTTGAAATAATTCACTTCAAGTCCTCATGAAGGCATCCCTGATTGCAGGGCTGTTGTTTCATACTGCACTACAGTAGTTTTATCTTGTTGTACCTAATAAATCGGCAACCGAATGTCTATTTCCAATTAGGTGCGTAGTAACAGCCAGCTGTTAAATCACAGTTTCTCCTTCATCATCATTTAATACATTTTAATTGCTGATATTTACTGATGTGGAAAGTTTCAGATTTATTTTACTTGTCTTCTCTCCGAGCACCACAAGAGGGCAGTGTGTCACTGTTGCCAAACAGGAGGGGGCAAATAGGTGAATGTTTCTCAAGGTCAGGATTACACATCTCATTGGTTCTTTGGGCAGGTAATTTGGCTTTCTATGTGTTCAACAAGAAGGAAAACAAATCCAGATCATAATGAAGATAAATGAGGCAAAACATAAGACGTGAAAGTGTTGAAAAGATATAATACTGTAGGTAAGGAGCACTTCCAGTTTTCCTTAAATCTTATATTACTTTGCCTTTATGAAATGTTTTTTTCAAACAAAACATTGTGAAAAACATATTTCAAGATGATAATTACTGTTTCGTTTAACCAGGTTTCTCACTGTTTTCTTGATTCCAATCACGGCACCGAGGATGCCGTTGGCGGTGTAACAAGACATCACTAACAATAAACCCCTCGTGTCACACACACATATCCACAGTCCACACCGTGTCAGGGAAGTGACAGACAGAGGGGCTGGACCTCCTCTGCCAGGGGCTGCAGTGGTTGCACCATTCGCTCACATACTGTCAGAAACACACACACACACACTCACGCAGAAACCTTCTCTGAACTCATCCATGAGAAAAGGATCTGAGCGGTGGAGGAGCTCAGTTAGCCGCACACACACACACACACACGCTCACACACACAGAACGCCTGAGCCCCCATTGGTCGGCGTCTCTCCACCCCACCGCGGGTGGAGAGTCTCTGAGGGGTCTGCTGCAGCACTCTGCTCTAGGGGCCTGGAAATGCTGGAGTGAGCCTTTTTTTCTTTCTTCTATTTTTGGGCTAGATATTGGAAGACCAAAGCCTGCCTCATTTTCCACTGTTTTCCGGTATACTGGTTCCCAGTATACACTGGCTGAGAGGCTTCAATCCCCTCTCTGCAGACACAAACAGGAAGGCCTGTAGCTCGGAGGGAATGTGATACTACTGAGACAACACAACACTAGATGTGCAATAAGCTAGTGATAAAGGACGCACAAATTGTGCCTTCGCTGCAAGGCCCAGGGGCAGCAACCAAGTGCTCAGCCAGCCATGTACACTCGCCACAGCAAAAAGAATTTGGAAAGGACCCTTCCTGCGGCCCATCCCCCCATACAAGAAGACATGATTTAACTAGTCTCCTCTCATGTGAGCAAGGAATCCCTGACCACAGTTTGGTTGTTTTTAAGTCATAACCTGTTTTAGATTTTCAACCATCTGCTGCAATAAAGCTGATTGAATGAGAATTGCACAAATATTCAACAAGACCAAATCAGTTAGTGGAAAGAGTAGAATTGATTTTTTTTTTTTCATTGGCAATTACATTGTGACTGCAGGGGAATATCAATAAAGGTGTGCATCTTAACCTAGTATGTGGAAAGGCTCCCTTTACTTCTCACAGCTGTGTTACACAGTTGGGTAAAATGTTTTTTATTTTATTTTTTAAAATGTGCGTAATTTATATTGTTTATAAAAAACAAACTACAGTGAGCAATTCTGACAGGAACTTTATTTGTATATGTTTAACAATGAAGTGGACTTTATTCACAGCGATTTCAATCCGGCTTTAAATCACAAACTTTATATTGCATACTGTACATGGTATGCGAGGGAAACCTGCAGAGGATCAACCCTGGTCACCATGGGAGAGCTCTTCAACCTCAGTCCTGGAGTACACAGGAGTATCTGCCCACATTCATAAAATAGAGGGAGGTCCCTAATTCCACAATAGCCTATAGGGCTTCAGATTCATGTAAGGAACCTGTCAGAGGGAAGAAGCATGTTTATGAATGAACAAGCTTCATCCCAGCCCGAGTCCTATGTGCAGTCTGTTAAACCAACAGATGAATCAGGTGTCCTGTTTGACGTGGAGGCATCAATCATTACATATTGATTGCATATTTATTACAGATGCATACATACATTAACACATATTAAACCACTTGGGCAACTCTTAAGCAAAATGAGGCAAAATGTGCAGTTTATGAGCTGTGTGCAGTTGCTAATAGAAAGTTTCCACACTGTTCTGGCGACAGTTGACTCCCATAATGTTATTGTGATGTTTGTAATGTACGCAGTGGTTTGTGTATCTGCGCGGCCTCGGAGGTGAGGATCCGACTTATTGATAGTGGTGAATGCCAGCGGGCATTAGAACAGCGAGCGGCCATCTGCCAGCCGAGCGAACTAACCACCCCACCAGCTGCAGTCGCAAAACGCCCTACAAAGCAGGACATGCATGCAGCTTCTGACGTCTGCGGCCACACTGCGCTACAAAGCCCAGAAAAACCAGGAGCGGAAACAATGAGAATCCAGCTTATAGACGCCGCATAGGTTCTCCGGCAGCAAGTTTTTGCGAAGAGGCTGCCGTTAACCGCACATCAGTTCATTCAGATGACCGGTTTGTGCGATTATTCTCCCACGGTGAAAAAATATACATAAAAAGACTCATGCAGGGGCACTTTAATACCCCGACATGGCGACGGCAAGAAAAGGAAGAGAGCTTTTTACTATTTTGGAAACTAGCGCCGACACAGAAAGTACAACGGTGTGCGGCGGTCAAGACTCTCCGCTAAATCTTTCGGCCGATGTGAAGTGGTTTGAAATTCCGTTTAAAAAGCCAGACTCGGACGAGGAAGACGGAGTGCGGGAGGAGGAGGAGGAGGAGGACGGCGAGGGGGAGAATGGATTCACGGGCACGGCAGCCGCCGCGGCGGCGGAGACTGCGGACGCGGCCAGCTTCATCGCAGGAGGCGGCTGCAACATAATTCTGGTGACTGGTAGTAATGGGATCAAGCACGACGAGGAGGAGTACGCAGAGGACTGTTATTATTCTACTTCCACTCACTGCTCAGATGCCACCTCGAACGATTCGGATATTGATTTCTCGGATTTGGAGGAGGAGGAGCGCAGGAGTTTTTTCAGCTTTGAAGATGACTTGGACGCGGACTGCACTTCTCCCGACTTCTGGGGCGAACCTGACCAGGTCATTTCAATCGAACCTTTCTCTGTTGCCAGCGGCCCTCAGCACTCACTGGGGGACGATGCCGACACCCGTGACTATTTCCGGATACTCTTCCCAGATTCTCTTTTTGAACACATGGTAGAACAAACAAACAATTACGCCCTCTATCGGCAAAGGAGGAGCGGGAAGTCAGACCCCCACTGGCACCCTACTGATGTCAGAGAGATGAAAGCTTATGTTGGTCTGAACATTCTTATGGGCATCAATCAGCTTCCAGACACGGGCATGTACTGGGCCAGTGACATTTTCATAGGCAATGCAGGCTTCAAAAAAACAATGACAGCCAGGCGCTTTGAGAAACTTACCCAGTATCTCCAGCTGTGTGACCGTGAGTCAGAGCCTGTGCGTGGAGAGCGAGGTTATGATGGCCTCTTCAAAATCAGGTCTCTCCTTGATGTGGTGGAGAACACCATGTGGGACGCGTACGTGCCCAATCGCTGTTTGACCATAGACAAATGTGCCATTGTCATGAAGGGACGTTTCTCCCCCACCCAGTACATGCCCTCCAAGCCGCTGAGGAAGGGTTTGACAGTGTGGATGCTGTGTGACTCACGCTCGGGCTACTGCCACCGGGCTAAGATCCACGTGGGCAAGCCCAGTGAGGATGAAGCGGCGGCCTTTCTCGGCTACAGAATGGTGACCTCGCTTGTGCACGGCCTGGAGGGTCAGTACCACCACCTCTTCATGGACAGCCTCTTCAACTCGGTTCCCCTCCTCCAGAGGCTGCTGAGGGATGGACTTTACGCCTGTGGGCCGACCCAACCAGGGCGCAAAGGTTACCCGGAGGTCCTCCGCCCCCGTAATATTGGCAAGCTATCCCAGGGGGAGTTCTATCAGTGCCAGCGTGGCAACCTGGTTGCTACGGTGACAAGAGATGTCAAGGTAATTAGCTGCCTGTCCACCAACTCTGCACCAGGGATTGTGGGTATCAATCCAGGACAGCAGCGTGAGTCAGACAGTGAGGGTGAGAGTGACAGCATGGACAGGTCTGGATTGTCTCTCGGCCTGCCAAGGCCTCTGCCCCTGCTTCTGTTCCAGGAGAATATGAGTGGTGTCAACCTGTGTGACCAGCTGAGGGAATGCTACCAGGTTGGCAGGCCGTGTAAGAAGTGGTGGCGCTACTTCCTGTGGTTCTACGTCAATTTGTGTATTGTCAACGCATACATCATCCTAAGAGAGAGCCGGGGAGGCGCGCCACCAACCGGCTTTAACGGCAAGCAGTTCACACAGCGCCACTTCCGGGTGCGCCTGGCGCAGCAGTTGATTGGAGATTACCAAGGCGCAAGGGGCATGGAGCGGGCGGCGCGAAAGAGACACGCAGACTCACCGATAGAGTACGGACACCGCCTGGAGCGCATGTCAGAACGCTCCCGTCGCTGCAGGAACTGCACCAACAAGGGACTACGGCACGAAAGCGTGTTCGGGTGCAAGATATGCAATGTCCACCTATGCAGGGGAGGGTGCTTCTCTGAGTTTCATAAATGAAATCGTCTCTGTTTTTATATCCTTTTTGTGTAATCCAACAACTTGTGTCAAGGAATTTTTTTTAAACAGTAAAACAATTTGTAATTCCAAAGGTTACCACTACAAGTGCACAATATAGTCACACACTTTATGTAGAGCTAGTTTTAGGATAGAAGTATTATTGCACGTATAACCAGAGATAATAAACTGAGAAACTGTAGAGAATATGAATTAGTTGGAATGTTTTGGCAGATTGCCCTCTCGAACACTGACAGAATTGCCTTGTATTGACTTTTTTATACATTTAAGATATGATAAGGATTTTATATGAAAAGAAGAAATCAAACTTTTCTGCACTTATGGTAAATCAGAAAATGTTTACTATTGAAAGTTTATCTCTCTTCTTTTCCAAAATAAATACTTCATAATGATGAACCTGATTGAATTATCTCTTTCCTAATGTGATTTTAACAAGAGTGGTTCTATAGCCACAAGAACAACCTCGTCACAGTTTGTATTCACAAGGAAAACTATATCGTCGATCGTGAGATCTTTGAATGAAATTGATTCAATCTGCTTCGACGTACATTCAGCTTTAGTCACTCCTCTTCTGTCACACACATGTAAACTGTCTCTGGGCCTTGACGGGGACACAGCTTGGAGCAATTAGAGTGTAGAAAAACCCCTCTGTGCTCTCCAGCCAACAGACCCAGTCAAACCATTTCTTTCCCAAACCGCACTACAGCCACAGAGCCATCTGTGGCCCTGTTGCACCGGGTCCGTCCCAGGAAGAGGAACTTGTCAGTGACATGAATGGAAAAAGGAAGAGATACGACAGGAACACACTTTTTGAAAGAGATTTTCTCATGACTGATTGATGAGAGAAAGCATGAATGGATATTTATTTGAATCGTGTAACTCGGCACATTGGCCTTCACATTTAGTTAATTAACAGAGTGTTGGATCCAATCTGATCCTGCTACCGCCGGAGAGAGAATTAAATTTAAACTTGTGTTAAACATTTTTTTTCATCCAATCTTTTCTGCCCACAGTGCCGTCAAGCTATCAAGCTAAATGCTGCGTGTCGACAAAGATAGGACGCCCCAGCAGCTCGAACCAACCATCAACCATGTCTTCCTTCGGAGGCTTCTCTCTTTCCTCTCTCTCCATCTTGAGCACAGTCTCTCTCTCTCTCCATCCTGAAGCACACACACAAGCACACACACACACACACACATTAGATACACCCGCCCTTCCCCTCACTACACTTTCCTTCTCTCCCTCAGCCGTTCCCCAGCTGGGAGAGGGTTAGTCAACTGGACGCCCATCCCGCTGATCCGTGGGAGCCCCGTGGGGCGTTGCCATGGCAACCACGGCCGATGAAGACAGGGAGTCGCCAGCAGGCCCTCGTGGTTGTCATGGTACTAACTCTGGCTACGGAGGTGGGAGGTACCAGAAGCCACACCTCCCTACCCCTTCTCCAAAACCAGGCATGTGTGTGTGCGTGTGTGTGTGTGTGTGTGTGTGTGTGTGTGTGTGTGTGTGTGTGTGTGTGTGTGTGTGTGTGTGTGTGTGTGTGTGTGTGTGTGTGTGTGTGGTAGGGACCCGGCGGGCTGACAGTCTGCACACTGTACACAGACCAGGACTGGTTACCAGGCAGGCTCTGCTACAGCACACCCAACACTACGAATGCTGCCAAAAATAAAAAATGAACCACGTCTTCAAGAAGGTGTAGGATTCAGTGATTAGGAGAATATCTGTCACTCCGTGTACTTCCATTAAATCAGTCCATACGATCCTCTCTATTCTCCTTTATTGAACATGAACCCGACTGCTTCTCTGCAAATATCTTCATGCTGGTGTCTGAGGCGGAGATGATGAGTCTGTTCTGTGGTGCATAAAATGATGTTTCAATTCTTTTGTTATGTTTTATTCAATCATAAGACATCGAGACCCTATGTGGAGTTAAGATATATCAATGGCTGCCACTCTCCACCATTGTATTATACTGTCAAAGATATCATAGCTACCTAAAATGAACAGGAATAAAGTTATGTAAAGACTTTTAATTTGACATATTTATTCAGTGGCACAAGTTGTGAGCTCAAATATGAGTTTATATCTTCGCTTCTGTTTTGCAGTGCAAAGGAAATGCACACCAGAGCAGTTGTATCAGTGGTCAGTCTAGTTCTGTATTATTAATGATGTTGGGAGTAGAAGACCGTTGTTTGTTTCTAACACTTCTCTCTCTCTCTCTGGGTAGGTGGACGTGCTGTACGTGGTGTCACAGCCGAATCTATTGTTTCCAGGATGGATCCAACAATAACTTACTCAGCTCTCAACATGTTTCCCATAATTTGGCCAGGAAAGATCTCACAGTCTCTGTCAAGAACATGGGCCTGGTTTCACTTAAGAAACGCTCATTGGGTAACACACGTGCATCCAGAATCATGAACGGGCCTTTGTTCAATACTGTCCCCTGTTACAAAATGAGACGCTGGACACGTACGTGCGTGAGAATCCGCTAATTCTCACCTCTGACTGATTCATTGTTTTGTCTCTTGGCTGCAGTGTATGAACAGTCAATCTGTCATTATCATGAGGAGGAGATGACTGACTTCCTTAATGTGAAAATTTTCTGAACTTGTAAAATGATCCGTCTCATAAGGGAACCTCTCTGTCTTTCTTTAAGTTTCATTTCACCCCAAAATCCAAATTCTACTGACTTATATGTGAATTTAAAAGCACTGATGAAAAATGTTGGACACAAAATGTCATAATGCTTCAACAGGTATGAATGTTGGAGCTCCTGAGAAATAGGATCAGAAAACTTTCTTTCTTTAGACATGAATCTAATTAATCTAATACTAATGAATTAATGAATTGCTTCTGGCTGGCTTCTCTGTGGCTCACACCTCCATCTCGTGGACACACAAACACGCAGTCAGCAAAGTTTTCCGGCACAGGGTTTATCTAACATCTGCTTATTTGAATGCAGTGACACTCTGTTCAGTGCCTCTGTGTCTTGATTCCAGGGCGTCAGTCCGGATTGGATCGCTTTGTTTTTGTTGAGAGGGTTTTGACAAACTCCACAGAATGACCAGAGGGAGTTTTATCTCTTGGTCTCTTGCCAGCGGGACATCAAGAGTTATCTGCAAATCAAAGAGACACGACTTTCAATACAGGTTCTCATGCGTGCCGAATACAGGCGAGAAAATCCTAAACCATCCTAAACTTTTATAACTTAAGTCTATTTAAATGATATGATAACTAAAAGCACATGAACATATTTTGACACTCTCATTGGAATCATGACATTCCTCTATTGTATGAAATCTTTTTATTCTGTCACCACTGAATGTTTACTGAAAACAGCCTTGTTGAGCTGATGGCACAAAACAGGTTACGCTGGAATATGACACATGGTCCTACATCTGCTTTAATTAGTGTCCGGATTAGTGTCTCTTTACCGCGTCCCCTCTCTTTTTCTTTCCATCTCTGCGGTTTATACATGCTGGCTTGGTGAACATCTTCATCACAGGATGCAAAATTCCTATTAGAATGGTAAATCAAATAAGTAATGTTGCAGGCTATAAATCTGAATGATTAGCTGAACATTTTTATTTGATATATTCTAAAACAAATACTGATTATAGCTGCTGTTATGATTAGCTAATGGAGTCACATAAAAGACGACAAGGAATTAATCCCATTATATCCCTGAAGTACCTTGAGTCTGTACTCCAGCTTCATCATGGAACAGTTGAAGAAGGTCGGCGGGAGCTGCGGAGGGACACTCAGAACATTGGTTATTGTCCGACTCGTCTCGGCTGACACAGACTCTCCTGTCCCAAAGAGGAGCTCACTTGTATGTACTTTCCTCTGCGACTGAGCAACAAAGGTCTGCTTCTCACAGAGGTAGAATCTGGGTGTGACTGTGCGTGTGGAGTCGTTGAGTACTTCTACAGTGACTCCCATCGCGCCGCCTTTTTAAGGACACAAAAAATGCTGTTTATGTTTTAGTTAAGGCCATTAAAAAAGATATCAAGTCATTCATCAAGTGTTTTCACCTTGCTTCAGTCCCATTCGCTCTGAGGTCACGTTCATCGTCACCTTCCCAGAGCCACAGAAGGAAATTCTGGTTGCACATTGTTGCTCCTTCAAAATAAAGGAGACATTGCAAATCACTGAATCCCAAATTGAGCCAATTGATTGAGGTAAACCTTTACAAATGTAACTAAATGCAAAAAAAAAAACTCCCTACCTTAAGTCCAATGATTATCATGTCTGATTTGGAGGCGAAGGGGAACTCGGACCTGGTCAGAAAAGGGAACGCCGTCTTGGTTTTGTGGACATTCCAGATTGACAGAGTCAACCGGGCTCGCAAACTATACGTGATCTTTCCCCATTTTCCCTCATAAGATGAAGGCAGATCTCTGTAAGCAAATGTACATGACAAATAATCAATAATCAAATAATTAAAATAAATGGGGAAATGAGGTTATTTCATTGGTTAGTTTAGAGAAGATCACAAACGTCTTTGGAATCACAAAGGTGAAAGGATACACATTCCTCCCAGGGCCAATGATTTCTGAACCTGATAGAAGAAAGTTTATTAATTTTTCATTCGACTGTAAAATATTCAATTCAGAAACACTGTCCAATGAACAAATGTTTAAAAAAAAGTCAACAGAAATATTTTATATCCAATAATAATATACAAACCGTCTCCTTTGTTTTTATCCTGAAGAATAATATGTTGAAAATAAAAGTATTTCTTCTTGTCTCTGTGGGCCACTGCGGTTTGTCCCTGTTGATCAGACCACGTCACCTCAGCTTTCCCTTTGGCTTTGACCAACAATGACTGAACTTTTGTCTCCTTGCTGGTCACGACTGTCACTCTTCCAGAAAGGATGTCCCCAGGAGAGAAAGTTCCTTGTTCGTTCAGCTTGTTGTATTCTACGGTGAGGTGCCTGACCGTCATGGTAAGACTACGTCAAGCCTTTCATCGATGAATAGCGGATCCAGGCCAGGCTGGCATGCACTGTAGCTGTGGACTTCTTCAGAACCAGGATGTGTGTCACATATGGCCATGTGATCAAAACTGGAGGTGTCACTTTCACAGAGGTAACTCAAGACAGCAGCTTTGCAGCCGTAATTAGGCTAAATAAATTAAGGGAGCACCGTGTAGGATCTAGTGACATCTACTGGTCAAGTTGGAGTTGCAGCCCCTCACCTCACACCTCCCTCAGAGAAAACTATAGTTGATTGCAGGCTAATTCCCAGATTCCCCTACATTTATAAAAATATTGGTTCTCAAACAAAAAATTATTAGCCAGCATCTGGAACCACTTATTCAGAAGAGCCTGGAGTTTCGCAGTGACAGAATGGATCACATCTCACACAGTAAGTGTACAGCAAAGATTGGCCATTCAACCTGATCGTCCAAAGAAAGAAAGCGTGTATCTTTCTGCTGTTTCTCGCCTTCATCAACCATGGCCAATGTTGTACTTGAGGAAGTCCCAGGCTGTTTGAATGCCTGGTCATGCTGGGTCTGTAACATCATCCAGGGGCACCCACCTCTCACCTCCGACCTCTCTTCGCTTTCCTTTTTATCTTCCTCCGTATCCTCTGTGTATCCTCATAACTTACGCAAGGATGACTGTTTTTGTGGTCGCCATTAAATCCGACCAGCTTCTGCAATCGGTTGGTGTCCGGCTGAACATGGAGTTGCTGCACAAATGTATTCAGCACCAAATGTAGTGCTGAAAACCACAGTGAAAGCAGTGGTTTCACAATGCACTCTACAAGCCTTTTTAGAGGGCACAGCTTATAACTACAAGTAGAAATTTGAGAAAGTATGATAAAACAAATAAGAAAAGGAGAAAGAGCAAACTAAAACTGCAAATGAACTGGTTTGTCCATTCTGGGCTACTGTAGATGCAACATGGCTGGTTAGGTGAAGGAGTTAATATAAAGGGTTTATTGTAAGGTAAATAACTCACAATGAGTTTTAGTTTCAGGATTTATTTAAAACATCTTTCTGTACACTACACACAGCTCCTTTAAGATTACCATTTTGGACAAACACAAAAACAGAAGATAATAACAGTGAAGCATACAAGTACAAATGTATTCCTAATCCTTTATTGATACTTTAAAAAAAAAAGAAAACACTTAAATATACAATTCATAGATGCAGTGCCCTTTATAAATGTACTGTACAACATTATGCGAACAAATGTATGGTACTTCTCTTAAACTTTGTTCATTTGTTTTTATTTCATGTCATTTAAATGATCATTTAGTATTACATATTATACATCACGTATAGACAAGGACATAGTAAACATTAGTTCAATATTAGTACTGACTCAGATACCGTACCAAATACTTTTAACTTAAGCTGTTTGTCATCATACCAAACTGGATTCCAAGTCGTACTGACGGACTTCAGGCCACAGAAGAGGAAATGAAGACATGGAAAAATTCAAATGCGGTTGCATTGATGGTTCCAGTAACAAGCTGGGAAATACGGCTGAGTTTTATTCTAGTGCAGGTACAGAGGCGGTGTTAGCTAGAGCTCTCATGTTGGCTGAGCCTCCACTCCCTAAATGTCTAATCATGAAACGTTATTATTATTTGTTTCTAATGACAGAACATTGTGGACACTTTCAGGTAATATGCTGCCCCTATATTTTTAGGAGTGTGAGGCACTAATGTTAGCTTGCTATCAAAGTTACAAATAGCACCTTTAACAACAACAACAATAGCTACTGCAGTCTAGCTAGCTAGCTAGCAAGTACACACGGATGAAGTCTGTATTCACAGCAGATTCACAGACTGACAGTGCAGCCATGATTTGCTCATTAATCCGTATGTTTTACACAATGTACTTATTATTTACAATTGCTAATACCAGCATATCGGATTGTACTTTCATAGATATTATATACACCGAATACTCCTGATGCTCATTGTTGGTTGAAGGTGTTTCATTTACAATACACTTTTTTGATCTGAATCATTAACGGAGGGGTACATGGAGTATGCTGCATAGGGAGGCGGGGGGTCCATAAATTGGGGTGCTGCTTGCTGTTGTGGTGCGATGCTCCAAGGCGACTGGTTCGGGTTCCCAAATGCTTCAAACCCGAAGGCACCAGGAGCAGGTGATTGTTTCCAGGCAGGAGCCTCAAAGACAGGTAGGACGACAATCGGAAGTCTGACCTCTGGGTCGGATTCACATTTGATATCCAGTTGGATCTGTGGAAACAGTATTTTTACTTTATGAAACAGAGATGTTGATGTAAATCACTGGGTTGTTCTTCAGTCAACATGTAAAGTTCACATGAGTCAGGTTTTCTTTTTGTTTGTAATGACTTTCTCTTGTCACTAGAGGTCCCCTCTGGTTTAGGTTTTCTCTCTCCTGAGGTTGTTGGGTTCATTGTGTCCTCCTGTGTTTTTCCTTTCTGTGAGTTACTTTTGGTATTTGGTCATCTTACCTATCAATAAAGGAAATCCTCCCATTTTTCTCTTTGTATAATGTTCTATCACGACATAGCTTAAGAGCTAAATAAAACCCCTTTAATGGGATTTAGTGATTTTCATGTCACCACTGTCTGAATAGAGAAACCTCATCCATTCGCTAAAAGTATAAATTAAACATTCTAAATGATGATAACAGGTATGAACAATTTAATAATGGATCACAAAAGGACGGCTAAGATAGAGGACGTGAAGTATTGCCTCCCTCAATCTCTGACTGGTTTAGTTTACCTTCAGCCTGTACTCCAGCTTGATGATGGAGCAGTTCAAGATGGAGGGAGGTAGTTCTCTGGGGATGGTGATCACTTTGGTCACAGTAGTTTGGCCGCAGGACGCAACAGCCTCAATCTTCTCCTTGAGGATCACGTTTGTGGAAAGCTTCCTGCGACCCTGAGCAAAGAAACTCTTCTTTTCGTACAATATGAATTTGGGCTTCACGGAACGAGAAGATTGGTTGACAATTTCAACCATAAATTGGACACCCTCACCTATAAGATGGAGAAGAAGGAAAAAGTAAATTTCTCCACTGTCAGTGTATGAATGTGCACCGAACAACAGGTCAACAGCATCAGTGGGACAATACGAATACAGAGACGAAGACCCAGGTCAGCAGATGAACCACTAAATCTGCAACAACCTGCTCTGATGTCGAACATCTGTTGACCCCTTCCACACCCTGGGTGCATTGTTCCCTGCTGTCCTCAGGTTTCTATTCAACCCAGTGGTCACTACTTGGTAGCCCCTCCTTGGGCAGGTGATAGCTCAGACCCACACTGTTGCTAACATTATAGATAACATCATGTCAGGTCAAACTTGTTGTGGAAAGACCTTCTGAAGGAGATGACTTCCAGGTCAGCTCAGCACCTCTATGAAAGAAACATTTGTGGAGCCGGAGGAGGAATGTCTGAACCTGCATCGTCATAACAACTTATATAAGGTGTACTACAGATGGAGACAGCTGGGAAGTTAGGCACATGGGCTCACCTTCTACATACACTAAAGTCCATCTCATGGCCCAGACTAGAGATCTGCTTCCACAGCTACAACTACCTTAAAGCTATGTCAATATGTTGCAGTGACAGTATACAGAAGAGTAACTAAGCAAGTGTTTCTGTGATGCATGGAGGTGGGCAAAGGCTCTGCAGGAAAACAAACTTAATCTGGTTGCTAAAATGAAGAGAGAGTAAAGTGTGTCCAGTTACTGTTCATGTAAAGGACTCAAAATCATTCAGGTGCAGCAGGACCTTTATGAGGCGACATTAAGGATCATCTTCAGTAGACGACATTATTACCTTGCTTGTATCCCATCCGCTTAGTGTGAACATCTAATGAAACGTTTCCAGAGCCGAAAAGTCTGACAGTTTTATCCTTGCAGCCATACTGAGGTTCCTAAAAGAACAGATGAATTGATATGTAATAATCTCTCCGGCCTAGGCAGCATTCAAACTGTTTCATTTGCAAAGAGAATGATTATTTCTCACCATGAGACCCGGAAGATGCATGTCTGCTTTGGACATGAATGTGAAGTGCATCTTAGCTTTCTTTGTCAGCTTCCTTGTTTGTTTGAGCTCTGCCTTCATCTTATGTACTATTTTGCCCACACAGCCTTTGAATGATGACGGCATTATTCTGTGAAGCACAACAATAGGAAATTCACAAGCCCTGAAGAGAAGTAAAATAAAGTTGAGGAAACACAGGACGTTATAAGTACCTGTCGGGGATTTTGAAGGAGAAAGGAAACTCGTGTCTTCCGATGCCAACGACTGTGATGTCTGGAGGATGGTTACACATTATTATAAGATACCAGGGTAGAATATCAATAACGGCTCAGTATCCAAAAGTCATTACATTAAGTAGAGTGAAGTATCTGATACATTACCATCTTGTCCTGTTCTTCTCAAGATATGATGTTTGATACTGTAATATTTCTCGTCAGACCAGAAGACACGATGTTGATGTTGCCCGTAATATTCATCCCACCGAACGTTAGCTTTTCCTTGCGCAATGAAAGTGACCGAGTTGATTTGAGTTTCTTTAGAAACCTCCACGATGATTCTTCCATTAATGGTGTCTCCATTTGTGAAGATATTCCGGCTATTAATGGCGTCGTACTCAATGTTGAATTTTGTTATCGTCATTGCCCCACGGAGAGAAGCTGCTTGTAAACTACAAATCTCTTGTAAGGTCAAGAGGAAACTCAAGCCTAAATAACTCTACAGAGCTGCGCAGCAGAAGTTATATGCGATCTCAAGCATGCTGTTGAACCTGTTTTACTTGTATTGCACCTTTGGCGAAAACTTGAGAAACATGCACACAGACACACATGAGGGAGAAAACATGATGGAACTAACTTTAATAAACACACACACAGAAAGAAAAAAATAATAATATTCAAAGAAATTCTGTGTCAGTAAAGAAGCAGTGTGAGATCTCAGGTCAGTGGGTGGAGACAACACCTGTGTTATTAATCTTCTGAGTTCATGGCTGTCACGTGTGGTTGCTCCATTTGTGTCACATGACATATTTTCCATTGTCAGTTTTTCCATGTGCTACACATGATGCAGGTGCTGTATGACATGATGGAAACTTACTCCGAAGGAGAGGAAAGGAGTCCCGGTAGAGCAATGGAAACACTATAACTGAGTTAGGAGTCGTGTTAGGTCATGTGGACTCCAGTCACAAATGTGATGACTTCAGACTTGACTCGAAATCTTTAAAGACTTAAACACAGATGACTTCACTCGGATATGAAGGTGTCAGACTGCTGCTGACCAAGGAGCTAGACTGTAAAACACTATTATAACTATTGTAACTACTTATTACGCTGTCGGATTTCAAGTATTGAAATCACTAAGCATTTGTAAAGAAGGCATTACACTTGGTAAACAAGCTGTGTGGGACTTTGAAAACCAGGACCTGGTCACACCTCTGGGAAGATTTGCTTCAAAGGTCAGCGTCTGTATATCTCAGCGTCAACCTTTTTATCTGGAAACAATTTGCCTTTGGAAGAAGACTACATACTGAGAACTGACAAACAAATCAATATTTTGAGCAGAACAAATAAAATTGTTACATGTTGCCTTCTAACGTTTTAAAAATATTTGTAATCAATGACAAATCATGCTGTTAATATTTTTAAGGCCAACAAAAAAACATGAGAAAACTCAGAGAGATGTGGTTCTGTTTCAGTCATTTATATCTGATCGATCACAATGATGATCAGGAAACAAGGTGAACGTAGGAGCCGTTTCTTTCTTCATTAATACTTTTATAGGATTAAACTGGCAGTGAAATGTGTTCAGACAAAACAGGAACCAAAATAATAGAAATACGTCTTCATAGCTTACAAGTACGGACCAACATGTATAAAAATTGTATATATCAAAAATGTATCTCTTAGCAAACATTTAACGACCTATCCAGCAATCCATCATTAGAAGTTAATGAACGATGTAGCAGTGGTAATAATGTCTGTGTCAGCAGACCATGTTTAGTATTTTACAACAGCGTAACATATTAATATTCAACAGGCATTAATTAGAGTAATACAATGTAGGTTAAAGGAGCAGAACTAACTAATTTATATTCTATCCTTTTATCTGATCATTATTTGATCTCAAGTGTCTGGAGAGTCCTATCCCAGGTAATTATTGCCAAAACCTGCCATTGGCGGGTACATTCCATGTGCTCCGTAAGGAGGAGGAGGATCCAGAGGTTGTGGTGCTGCTGCTTGTTGTTGTGGGGTTGGCGGTACAATGTCGAAGACGGGTGGGTTATAGCCCCCAAATGCTTCAGATCCAAATACAAATGGAGCAGAAGGTGGAGGTCCCACAGCAGGAACCTTAGCGGGCGGCAGGACGGTGATGGGGAATTTGATCTTTGGGTCTGAAGCGTATTTCACATCCAGATAAACCTGTGGAAAATATTGTTGTTATTTAATTGTCCATGTTATATCTTATTTTTAATGTCTCCAGAGAATTTAAGAATTTTTGTTGAAGAAGATTATTTATTTGGTATAATTGAAATATTTTCTTTTTCCCTTTTTCTTGAAAACGAATCTCTCTGACAAGATCAGACCCTGATGTTATTGACTGAGAATGTCACCCAATAAAACAATTACAGAATTTATTTGCCTGGATTTATAACTTATTTGCTATTCCTGTTTAATCACATTATTTAATTCACATTATTGAGCTGCGTGTAAAGAACACATACGCCCTGCAAGGCTGGACTAGGAACCCTCTTTCCTATAAGTCTGTCACAATGATTGACACATACCTTTAGTTCTTACTACATAAGAGACTCCTTTGGCAAACGATTGAAACAAGGAGAGGGAGGGGCTTGTTTAAGAGCGTTCTGGGTGCAAGATGTGGCGAGAAGATTTTAGAAAACAGCCATGATATGCAGAAAAGGCTCAAAACCAAGACGAGGATTCAGTCATGTTGCTGCTGAACCTCTGATCAGGCGACAAAGTGCCAAGAAAATCTCATCTATAGTATATAATTATGAATTAATAACAACCGATACCTTTTGATTTCAAAATGTTCTATTCCGCTGCCACATAACTCAGAGATTAAATATTTAGAGCACACTAGGGAGAACAACATCATGAGAGAAGAAAAGATATCATGAGGTAGAACAGGTGTAATTACCATTTGGATCTTTTATGTTAAAAAGTAAATGAGCTAAGTACAGATCGACACCACAGTAAAGTCAGCCAACACCTGGAAAACATAATAGTTCTCATGCATAGTGATATAAGAGCAAGTAGACGCTTCTCTGCCAGTCTTCTGGTCAATTGCATGCTTACTTTGAGTTTGTACCCCGCCTCGATGTTACTGCAGTTGAGAATGGAGGGGTCCAGATCTTTGGGTAAAGTGAGAACCCTCGTGACCTTTTCAGTAGCAGATGGAGCGATGGGCTCCCCCACCTCTTTGAGGAGGTCTGTTGTAGCAACTTTCCTTCTCCCTCTTGCTAGGAAGACGTGCTTACTGTACAAACAGTACTTGGGCTTGATTTCGCGGGAAGAGTTGTTCTCGATGCAGGCTGAAACCTTTAATTTCTCTCCTGCAACACAGACCATCAATGCCTCGGTCAAAATAACTCTTAGTATGACACTCACAGGGGTCCGTATCACTTTGAGCTATTACCTGGGAAGTAACCTGTTTTGTCAATATCCACATCCATGGCTACTGTTCCTGAGTTGAAAAAATTCAAATTCTTGTCCTTGTGCTCATGCTGTGGTGTCTGATGGAAAACACATTCATTAATGCAATGCAAATACAGTTATGATAACACTTGACATTCAGGTTTCTCAAATGTGTTTTGCAATGGACTTGCTCGACAGAGCTCCCTGCCAGTGCTGGTTTGACACAAGTTTGCATTCATTCTTTCAACTGCTTCCCAAAACCTACAAATTTTTGTTTGCTTTTGAATGACAACGATGTAAATCATCACGTACCATCATTTCAGGGATACTGCTCAGGTCTGCTTTTGACACAAACTTCAACTTAGCTGTGCCTTTTGTGGGAATCCTCATCGATCTACTCAGCTTGGCTTCCAGCAGGTACACAATTTTGCCATACGCACCTTTGAAAGAAGACGGCATTTCCCTAATAGAGAACAGAAGAAAGGCAGAAGAGCTTTTTTCGTAGACTGGACTCATGTGTAGAATCGTTAACCAAAGTAACGTTAAAGGACTAAAACAATTATTGGTACCAACAATAGACAACTTACTGCAAAGGGAATTGGAAGGTGAATGGGTAGACATGAATTCCTGGGGTAACAACACTGGGATCTGAAAAAGCAACAACACTTACTATTGATATCAGACATCTGTTAACAGGTTGGACCGGTTCTTTAGAAGTCAGAGGCAAGAAGACATAGTTTAGTATTTTCATCAGAGCCACTTGAACATGCTGGACAATGAAAATGAACCTAAACTTCCACTTCAAGCTTGTTAAAACTTGATACAACTGCACCCAAACAGTAGAAAGAAAATTCAAATAACAAAAACACAGCTGACAGAACTGTGAAATACTTACATGTTTCTCCGTTCTGATATGTCAGTGGTGTCTCGCTGTCGTCTTCTGAGGAGAAAAAGCAAAACAATGAGTTAACATTATATACC